>JAREIS010001133.1:0-21431 GCA_030060385.1 Muscicapa striata striata
GATGTCACAGGTACCAGTGCACTTCCCCACAGCTCAGACCATTGTGATGTCACAGGCCCCAAAGCACATCACAGCCCAGACCCTTGTGATGTCACAGGCACCAGAGCACATCACAGCCCTGACCGTTGTGATGTCACAAGCACAAGAGCACATCACAACCGTGACCTTTGTAATGTCACAAACAGCAGAGCACATCAGAACCCTGATCTTTGTAATGTCACAGGCACCAGAGCACATCAGAGCCCGCCCCTTGTTATGTCACAGGCACCAGAGCACTTTACAGCCCCGCCTTGTGATGTCACAGGGCGCCAGAGCACATCACAGCCCCGCCCTTGTGATGTCACAGGCGCAGAGCATATCACAACCCTGACCATTGTGATGTTACAGGTACCAGAGCACATAACAGCCCATACCATTGTGATGTCACAGACACCAGAGCACATCACAGCCCGGCTCCATGTGATGTCACAGTCACCAGAGCAGATCACAACCCTGACCCTTGTGATGTCACAGTCACCAGAGCACATCACAGCCCTGCATCTTGTGATGTCACAGGCACCAGAGCACATCACAGCCCTGACCCTTGTGATGTCACAGTCACCAGAGCACATCACAACCCTGTCCCTTGTGATATCACAGGCACCAGAGCATATCACAGCCCCGCTCCGTGTGATGGCACAGCAATAGAGCACATCACAGCCCTGACCATTGTGATGTCAGAGGCACCAGAGCACATCACAGCCCTTCTCCTTGTGATGTCACAGGCACCAGAGATCATTACAGCCCTGCTCCTTGTGATGTCACAGGCAACAGAGGACATCACTGCCCTGATCCTTGTGATGTCACAGGTTCCAGAGCACATCACAACCCTGACCATTGTGATGTCGCAGGCACCAGAGTACATCACAACCCTGCTCCTTGTGATGTCACAGGCACCAGAGCACATCACAGCCCTTCTCCTTGTCATGTCACAGGTACCAGAGCACATCACAGCCCTGCTCCTTCCTGCTTCTTAGCACTAGTCACTGGCAACTGATACGCTGGGCAAAGCACTCTGGTGCGCTGAGTTTCCTTGTTCGCGGTTTGTATCTAGCAGCGTTTTCTCTCTAACAGAGATAAATTGTCACCTAGTTCTCACACAGAACACTTTGTGGCTAGGTGTTCCTGTTGACAAAGCATGCCTGGGACGTGCACTTTTCTTCTAAACTCTCTGATTAATAGCAGTCTGACACTCTTCTAGCATCAATAGCATGCACTCTCTCGAGTCTGCATAGCGAAGAGCACAGAAGTGTACCTGAAGCTAAGAAGAAACCACACCACACAGTAGCTCTCCTTTCCACTGCACATACCAAAGTGTTGTCTGCCTGTCGGAGCCTAACAGCAAGCGTCATGTTTACCACAGAAGGCTGCATGGCGATTAGGCATGTAGCAGCAAAGCTAGCTGGTTCGGATCCTGCTTCTTAGCACTAGTCACTGACAACTCATATGGTGCGCAGAGCACTCTGGTGCTCGGCGGTTCTTTGTTCGCGGTTTGTATCCTGCAGCGATTTCTCTCTAAAGAAGATGATTTGTCACCTCGTCCTCTCACAAAACACTCTGCTCCTACGTTTATCTGCTGACAAAACACGCCTGGCACGTGCACTTTTCTTCTAAACCCTCTCTACCGCAGCAGTCTGCCCTGCTTCTTGTAAGAGTTCCAAGCACTATTGAACTCTGCATAGCGAAATGCAGCGAAGTGTAACAGAAGATAAGAAGAAAGAGAGCTCACACCACATTTCTTCTCAGTGTCAACTACACACAGACATGTGATTCCTGCATCTCCAATATTTACCCCTGAACGTAGCAAGGCGAATAGGTATTCAGTAAGAAAACTAGCTGATCTTGATCCTGCTTCTTAGCACTAGTCACTGTCAACAGATATGCTGCGCACAGCACTCTGCTGCACTGAGTTTCTTTGTTCGCGGTTTGTATCTTGCAGCGATTGCTCTCTAAGGGAGATGATGATTTGTCACCTACTCCTCACACAGAACACTCTGCTCCTACGTTTTTCTGCTCAAAAAACATGTCTGGGACGTGCATTTTTCTTCTAAACCCTCTCTACCTTAGCAGTCTTTTCTGCTTCTTGTAAGAGTTCCAAACACTTTTTTAACTGTACATAACGAAAAGCAGAGAAGTGTAAGTTAAGATAAGGAGAAAGAGTGCACACCACATAGTAGTTTTCACTGTCCTCTACCCATAGACATGAGATAGCTGCATTTCCAATATTTACCACACAAGGCTCCTTAACGATTAGGTATGTAGTAGCAAAGCTAGGATACGTTGATCCTGCTTCTTAGCACTAGTCACTGAAAACTGATACGCTGAGCAGAACACTCTGGTGCACTGAGTTTCCTTTTTCGCCGTTAGTATCTCGCAGCGATTTCTCTCTAACGGAGATGATTTGTCACCTAGTCCTCACACAGAACACTAGGGAGCTGCGTTTTTCTGCAGACAAAACTCGCTAGGGACGTGCACTTTTCTTCTAAACCCTCTCTATAATTTAAGTCTACCTCGCTTTTTGTGAGGGTGTCATGCACTTTTTAACTCTGCATAGCGAAAAGCGGAGAAGTGTAACTGAAGGAGAAAGAGTGGACGCACCACAGTGCTTCTCAGTGTCCTCTACACATAGACATGAGATCCCTGCATCTCCAATATTTACCTCTTAACGCAGCAGGACTAATTGGTATTCAGTAAGAAAGCTAGCATACGTTGACCCTGCTCCTTAGCACTAGTCACTGGCAACTGATACGCTGAGCAGAGCACTCTGGTGCGCTGATTTTCCTTGTTCGCGGTTTGTATCTAGCAGCGTTTTCTCTCTAGCAAAGATGAATAGTCACCTACTTCTCACACAGAACACTCTGCTGCTAGGTGTTTCTGTTGACAAAGCATGCCTGGGACGTGCACTTTTCTTCTAAACTCTCTGATTAATAGCAGTCTGACACTCTTCTAGCATCAATAGCATGCACTCTCTCGAGTCTGCATAGCGAAGAGCACAGAAGTGTACCTGAAGCTAAGAAGAAAGCGTGCACACCACACAGTAGCTCTCCTTTCCACTGCACATACCAAAGTGTTGTCTGCCTGTCAGAGCCTAACAGCAAGCGTCATGTTTACCACAGAAGGCTGCATGGCGATTAGGCATGTAGCAGCAAAGCTAGCTGGTTCGGATCCTGCTTCTTAGCACTAGTCACTGACAACAGATATGCTGCGCAGAGCACTCTGGTGCTCGGCGGTTCTTTGTTCGCGGTTTGTATCCTGCAGCGATTTCGCAGTAACGAGATGATTTTTCACCTAGTCCTCACACAGACCACTCTCCTGCTAGGTATATCTGCTCAAAAAACACACCTGGCACGTGCACATTTCTTCTAAACCCTCTCTACCGTAGCAGTCTGCCCTGCTTCTTGTAAGAGTTCCAAGCACTTTTTAAGCTGTGTATAACTAAAAGCACAGAGAAGTGTAATAGAAGATAAGGAGAAAGAGTGCACACCACATAGTAGATCTAACTGTCCGCTAATCATATACATCAGATATCTGCATCTCCAATATTTACCACAAAAGGCTGCATGACAATTAGGTGGGTAGTAGCAAAGCTAGCATTATCCGGCTTCTTAGCACTAGTCACTAAAAACTGATACGCTGAGCAGAAGACTCTGGTGCACGGCAGTTCTTTGTTCATGATTTGTATCCTGCAGCGATTTCGCTGTAACGGAGAAGATTTGTCACCTTGTCCTCACACAGGACAA
The DNA here is from genome assembly GCA_030060385.1 of Muscicapa striata striata. NCBI lineage: Eukaryota > Metazoa > Chordata > Aves > Passeriformes > Muscicapidae > Muscicapa > Muscicapa striata. Next base: position 3,780 of record JAREIS010001133.1, read on the forward strand.
TCTGCTGCTAGGTATATCTGCTCAAAAAACACGCCTGGCACGTGCACTTTTCTTCTACACTCTCTGATTAATAGCAGTCTGCCACTCTTCTAGCATCAATAGCATGCACTCTCTCGAGTCTGCATAGCGAAGAGCACAGAAGTGTACCTGAAGCTAAGAAGAAATCGTGCACGTCACACAGTAGCTCTCCTTTCCACTGCACGTACCAAAGTGTTGTCTGCCTGTCGGAGCCTAACAGCAAGCGTCATGTTTACCACAGAAGGCTGCATGGCGATTAGGTATGTAGCAGCAAAGCTAGCTGGTTCGGATCCTGCTTCTTAGCACTAGTCACTGACAACTCATACGGTGCGCAGTGCACTCTGGTGCTCGGCGGTTCTTTGTTCGCGGTTTGTATCCTGCAGCGATTTCGCAGTAACGGAGATGATTTTTCACCTAGTCCTCACACAGACCACTCTCCTGCTAGGTATATCTGCTCAAAAAACACACCTGGCACGTGCACTTTTCTTCTAAACCCTCTCTACCGTAGCAGTCTGCCCTGCTTCTTATAAGAGTTCCAAGCACTCTTTTAACTGTGCTTAGGGAAAAGAAGTGTAACTGAGTACAAGGAGAAAGAACGCCCACTCCACAGTACTTCTCAGTGTCCACTACACACAGACAGAAGATCCCTGCATCTCTAATATTTACCACAGAAGGCAGCAAAACGAAAGAAATTAATTAGGAAAGCCAGCATACGTTGATCCTGTGTCTTAGCACTAGTCACTGGCAACTGATACGCTGAGCAGAGCACTCTGGTGCGCTGATTTTCCTTGTTCGCTGTTTGTATCTAGCAGCGTTTTCTCTCTAGCAAAGATGAATAGTCACCTACTTCTCACACAGAACACTCTGCTGCTAGGTGTTTCTGTTGACAAAGCATGCCTGGGACGTGCACTTTTCTTCTAAACTCTCTGATTAATAGCAGTCTGACACTCTTCTAGCATCAATAGCATGCACTCTCTCGAGTCTGCATAGCGAAGAGCACAGGTGCACACCACACAGTAGCTCTCCTTTCCACTGCACATACCAAAGTGTTGTCTGCCTGTCGGAGCCTAACAGCAAGCGTCATGTTTACCACAGAAGGCTGCATGGCGATTAGGCATGTATCAGCAAAGCTAGCTGGTTCGGATCCTGCTTCTTAGCACTAGTCACTGACAACAGATATGGTGCGCAGAGCACTCTGGTGCTCGGCGGTTCTTTGTTCGCGGTTTGTATCCTGCAGCGATTTCTCTCTAAATAAGATTATTTGTCACCTCGTCCTCTCAAAAAACACTCTGCTCCTACGTTTATCTGCTGACAAAACACGCCTGGCACGTGCACATTTCTTCTAAACCCTCTCTACCTCAGCAGTCTGCCCTGCTTCTTGTAAGAGTTCCAAGCACTATTGAACTCTGCATAGCGAAATGCAGCGAAGTGTAACAGAAGATAAGAAGAAGGAGAGCTCACACCACATTTCTTCTCAGTGTCAACTACACACAGACATGTGATTCCTGCATCTCCAATATTTACCCCTGAACGTAGCAAGGCGAATAGGTATTCAGTAAGAAAACTAGCTGATCTTGATCCTGCTTCTTAGCACTAGTCACTGTCAACAGATATGCTGCGCACAGCACTCTGCTGCACTGAGTTTCTTTGTTCGCGGTTTGTATCTTGCAGCGATTACTCTCTAAGGGAGATGATGATTTGTCACCTACTCCTCACACAGAACACTCTGCTCCTACGTTTTTCTGCTCAAAAAACATGTCTGGGACGTGCATTTTTCTTCTAAACCCTCTCTACCTTAGCAGTCTTTTCTGCTTCTTGTAAGAGTTCCAAACACTCTTTTAACTGTGCAGAACGAAAAGCAGAGAAGTGTAAGTTAAGATAAGGAGAAAGAGTGCACACCACATAGTAGTTTTCACTGTCCCCATAGACATGAGATAGCTGCATTTCCAATATTTACCACAAAAGGCTCCATAACGATTAGGTATGTAGTAGCAAAGCTGGGATACGTTGATCCTGCTTCTTAGCACTAACCACTGAAAACTGATACGCTGAGCAGAACACTCTGGTGCACTGAGTTTCCTTTTTCGCTGTTAGTATCTTGCAGCGATTTCTCTCTAACGGAGATGATTTGTCACCTAGTCCTCACACAGAACACTAGGCAGCTGCGTTTTTCTGCAGACAAAACACGCTAGGGACGTGCACTTTTCTTCTAAACCCTCTCTATAATTTCAGTCTACCTCGCTTTTTGTGAGGGTGTCATGCACTTTTTTTTTAACTCTGCATAGCGAAAAGCAGAGAAGTGTAACTGAAGGAGAAAGAGTGGACGCACCACAGTGCTTCTCAGTGTCCTCTACACATAGACATGAGATCCCTGCATCTCCAATATTTACCCCTTAACGCAGCAGGACTAATTGGTATTCAGTAAGAAAGCTAGCATACGTTGATCCTGCTTCTTAGCACTAGTCACTGGCAACTGATACGCTGAGCAGAGCACTCTGGTGCGCTGATTTTCCTTGTTCGCGGTTTGTATCTAGCAGCGTTTTCTCTCTAGCAAAGATGAATAGTCACCTACTTCTCACACAGAACACTCTGCTGCTAGGTGTTTCTGTTGACAAAGCATGCCTGGGACGTGCACTTTTCTTCTAAACTCTCTGATTAATAGCAGTCTGACACTCTTCTAGCATCAATAGCATGCACTCTCTCGAGTCTGCATAGCGAAGAGCACAGAAGTGTACCTGAAGCTAAGAAGAAAGCGTGCACACCACACAGTAGCTCTCCTTTCCACTGCACATACCAAAGTGTTGTCTGCCTGTCGGAGCCTAACAGCAAGCGTCATGTTTACCACAGAAGGCTGCATGGCGATTAGGTATGTAGCAGCAAAGCTAGCTGGTTCGGATCCTGCTTCTTAGCACTAGGCACTGACAACTCATACGGTGCGCAGAGCACTCTGGTGCTCGGCGGTTCTTTGTTCGCGGTTTGTATCCTGCAGCGATTTCGCAGTAACGGAGATGATTTTTCAGCTAGTCCTCACACAGACCACTCTCCTGCTACGTTTATCTGCTCAAAAAACACACCTGGCACGTGCACTTTTCTTCTAAACCCTCACTACCGTAGCAGTCTGCCCTGCTTCTTGTAAGAGTTCCAAGCACTTTTTAAACTGTGTATAACTAAAAGCACAGAAAAGTGTAACTGAAGTTAAGGAGAAAGAGTGCACACCACATAGTAGATCTAACTGTCCGCTAATCATAGACATCAGATATCTGCATCTCCAATATTTACCAGAAAAGGCTGCATGACGATTAGGTGGGAAGTAGCAAAGCTAGCATTATCCGGCTTCTTAGCACTAGTCACTAAAAACTGATACGCTGAGCAGAAGACTCTGGTGCACGGCAGTTCTTTGTTCGTGATTTGTATCCTGCAGCGATTTCGCTGTAACGGAGAAGATTTGTCACCTTGTCCTCACACAGGACAATCTGCTGCTAGGTATATCTGCTCAAAAAACACGCCTGGCACGTGCACTTTTCTTCTAAACCCTAACTACAGTAGCAGTCTGCCCTGCTTCTTGTAAGAGTTCCAATCACTATTGAACTCTGCATAGCGAAAAGCAGCGAAGTGTAACAGAAGATAAGGAGAAAGAGAGCACACACCACAGTACTTCTCAGTGTCCACTACACACAGACATGAGATCCCTGCATCTCCAATATTTACCCCTGAACGTAGCAAGGCGAATAGGTATTCAGTAAGAAAGCTAGCTGATCTTGATCCTGCTTCTTAGCACTAGTCACTGACAACAGATACGCTGCGCACAGCACTCTGCTGCACTGAGTTTCTTTGTTCACGGTTTGTATCTTGCAGCGATTGCTCTCTAAGGGAGATGATGATTTGTCACCTACTCCTCACACAGAACACTCTGCTCCTATGTTTTTCTGCTCAAAAAACACGTCTGGGACGTGCATTTTTCTTCTAAACCCTCTCTACCTTAGCAGTCTTTTCTGCTTCTTGTAAGAGTTCCAAACAGTCTTTTAACTGTGCAGAACGAAAAGCAGAGAAGTGTAAGTTAAGATAAGGAGAAAGAGTGCACACCACATAGTAGTTTTCACTGTCCGCTACCCATAGACATGAGATAGCTGCATTTCCAATATTTACCACACAAGGCTCCATAACGATTAGGTATGTAGTAGCAAAGCTAGGATACATTGATCCTGCTTCTTAGCACTAGTCACTGAAAACTGATACGCTGAGCAGAACACTCTGGTGCACTGAGTTTCCTTTTTCGCTGTTAGTATCTTGCAGCGATTTCTCTCTAACGGAGATGATTTGTCACCTAGTCCTCACACAGAACACTAGGCAGCTGCGTTTTTCTGCAGACAAAACACGCTAGGGACGTGCACTTTTCTTCTAAACCCTCTCTATAATTTCAGTCTACCTCGCTTTTTGTGAGGGTGTCATGCACTTTTTAACTCTGCATAGCGAAAAGCAGAGAAGTGTAACTGAAGGAGAAAGAGTGGACGCACCACAGTGCTTCTCAGTGTCCTCTACACATAGACATGAGATCCCTGCATCTCCAATATTTACCCCTTAACGCAGCAGGACTAATACTTCTCACACAGAACACTCTGCTGCTAGGTGTTTCTGTTGACAAAGCATGCCTGGGACGTGCACTTTTCTTCTAAACTCTCTGATTAATAGCAGTCTGACACTCTTCTAGCATCAATAGCATGCACTCTCTCGAGTCTGCATAGCGAAGAGCACAGAGGTGTAACTGAAGATAAGGAGAAAGAGTGCACACCACACAGTAGCTCTCCTTTCCACGGCACATAGCAAAGTCTTGTCTGCCTCTCGGAGCCTAACAGCAAGCGTCATGTTTACCACAGAAGGCTGCATTGCATATATGTATGTAGCAGCAAAGCTAGCTGGTTCGGATCCTGTAGGCACTGACAACTCATACGGTGCGCAGTGCACTCTGGTGCTCGGCAGTTCTTTGTTCGCGGTTTGTATCCTGCAGCGATTTCGCAGTAACGGAGATGATTTTTCAGCTAGTCCTCACACAGACCACTCTCCTGCTAGGTATATCTGCTCAAAAAACACACCTGGCACGTGCACTTTTCTTCTAAACCCTCTCTACCGTAGCAGTCTGCCCTGCTTCTTATAAGAGTTCCAAGCACTCTTTTAACTGCGCTTAGGGAAAAGCAGAGAAGTGTAACTGAGTGCAAGGAGAAAGAACGCCCATTCCACAGTACTTCTCAGTGTCCACTACACACAGACAGAAGATCCCTGCATCTCTAATATTTACCACAGAAGGCAGCAAAACAAAAAGAAATTAATTAGGAAAGCCAGCATACATTGATCCTGCTTCTTAGCACTAGTCACTCGCAACTGATACGCCGAGCAGAGCACTCTGGTGTGCTGACTTTCCTTGTTCGCGGTTTGTATCTAGCAGCGTTTCCTCTATAACAGAGATGAATAGTCACCTACTTCTCACACAGAACACTCTGCTGCTAGGTGTTTCTGTTGACAAAGCATGCCTGGGACGTGCACTTTTCTTCTAAACTCTCTGATTAATAGCAGTCTGCCACTCTTCTAGTATCAATAGCATGCACTCTCTCGAGTCTGCATAGCGAAGAGCACAGAAGTGTACCTGAAGCTAAGAAGAAAGCGTGCACACCACACAGTAGCTCTCCTTTCCACTGCACATACCAAAGTGTTGTCTGCCTGTCGGAGCCTAACAGCAAGCGTCACGTTTACCACAGAAGGCTGCATGGCGATTAGGCATGTAGCAGCAAAGTTAATATTCCTACAGTTAATATTTTAAAAAAACCAATAGATCTTCTAAGTTTTTGTAATGCCTTCTTTATGAATTAGTAAGTTTTGAATTCCTTTAAAGAAGAAACTTGTAAATTTATGCCTCACAGATTTATTACCAGAATTTGAGCTTTCCCTTCAAACCAAAGTGTAATAGATTTCTAGTTTACATTTCTCAAATTATCAATGAAATACTTCATGAACACAAATCAGAACCACTTCTAGGGCCATCATTTGTACTATAAAATTTAATTTGAGCCAAAATTCCCATATTTACTTTCAAAACCATTGTATTAAGAGTATGAATTCTGTATTACAGAATGATTTTGATTTCTATTTCATTGTTTAACCTGAATTCTTTCAACATTCCAAGTAAATTTTAGAAATCCTCCAAACACACCCCTGAAGCAAGTGTATGAAGATAATTAGTTAAGTTGTAAATTAATATTCCTTTGTTTTCTTTTTTTTATTCATTCTCTCTCTTATTTTAGTAGGTCTCCTATGACCTGACCCTGTGCTGTCTCATGATTTTAAGTATTTTTCAGAGTTCCAAGAAAATTATCTGAGTTTCGCTGAAAGCCTCTTTTGAATTTCTAGTCTTGTGGTTTTCCCCAGTTGTTATTACAGAAGCACTCCAGCAGCCTGCCATGTTCAAAACATCTCATCCTGAGGAAAAATTTCAGAGAGAACAAGCTGCTGAAGGAGTTTGATTTCTTTCTCACCCTGAAATGTTTAATTGTAGCTTTTGTTCTTAAGAGTCTTGCTTTTTAATAAAAAGGTGTTGGGGGTTCTCTTCCAATTAGAATTTAGGCAGTGGCCAGGCCTTAATTCTACCTGGAAGGGAAATATTGTGTAAACCCAGGTGTTTGCTGCATCAAAATAATGCTCCAGTTGTTTCGACTTGGCAATTTGACCCTATCAGTATGGCAGCTGAAGCTAATTTTGGGGTGAATTCAATGCTTATTATCTGGAGATGATCATTTAATTCCTTACTGAATCAAGGCTTGTCAGCTGTTTACAGACTCTGGGGTGATGACACAGTTTTTCAAGGATTGATAATTATCTAATTTTATAAATGTATGTCTATTATTTAAAGTATTGTTGATTGTTGTATTGTGTTTTACCTGCAGAAGTTTGTGAACTTTTTTTTTTAAAGTGGGGGAATCAGTAGTATTGTAGAATTTTTTGGTTAGATAATAGTTTAAGAAAAATATGAGGTTCAATTATATGTTATGTTTATGCTTTTGCTTTGTTTGCTTTTACTATTACAGATTTGTCAGTTAGCCAATTTAAAGTAAATGCTTAAGTAACTTTAGTTAATGTATTAAGTTTAAATACCATATGTCTGTCCAACACAACCTCAGAAAAACTCCTTTTCACTTGTTTAGCTCTCCTTGTAGTTATATTGTTAATGCAAATCTGTGTGTGCTTTGCCATGATGCCCATTTGTTCCTAAATGAAGCAAGTGGAGTTTTGCTCTGATGACTGGGTGAAAGGAGCAGGGCTGGCCAAGACCCTCCTGAAACAGTCAAAGGCAAGGCTGGGTTGGCCTCTGTGTTTGCCACCAAAAAGATTTTTAGCTCTGCTGCTGGCTGCAATCCAGCAGGTGTTGAGCGGTGGGGACACACGCTGTGCCAGACCTTGGTGAAAGGGATGACCTTATCTGCTACCAGAGGGCCACCAGGAGGAGAAAATGGGCCAAGTAGCCTGCAAGTGATATGAGTCTCAGAATGGTACAGTTTGGATGGTTTGTTTAGTGAGAATTCAGCATCATGGATGAATAAGTTTTTGGTGCTAATCAGGAAAATTAATCCACAAACACCAGAGGTTTATGTCCAAAAGAGACAGAGGTCCTTTTGCTTTATTCGAATAAAGGGGGAAGACCTGGGGCATTCCCCTGGGATCTCTCAAATTTTGGAGGTCGCAGCCTCCTTTTATCCTAATTTCCCGATTCGCTTTCCCTCTCTCTTTCCCCATGGGGCTGAGGTACTTGAGAGGGCACAGACTTCGAATGCCTAAGATTCCTCTAATGTATAACCCTTCCTTTTAATTTTTAGATTCTTATAAAATTCATAATTTCCCCACGCTTCTTTATCTTCAGTTACCCAATTTCAAGTGGCCATCATCATCACCCCACTTTTTGGGTGCTCCCCAGCCAGGACACATCAATCGACTGCTTTTTCCCTAATTAGATCATCATACATACCTTGATTCAACTACTTCCCCGGACTTGTGGTAGCAGAAAGAACAGTGGTCTGATGTACCCTACATAACATATCCTGACCAGTCTGAGGGTAACTGCGATAGGCATGTTGGCCACAAATCCAGTAATGCCCTTTTAAAGCCCAGGTCCCGCTAAAGGGACCTTCCCAATTCATGATCCACTGGGGGATCAAAATACAACTTTTGCTTCCCTGGTCCTAGTGGTCCCCCAACAACAGTTGCCTACCATGGGAATCACAGTATTTGCACTTCCATGCTCCCACATGAGGTTTCCAGCTGCAGTTACACTCCAGATCTGTTTTATTAGATTTGGACCCAGAAATCGCAAAAGAGTTTGAGTCTGCTCTGGTGTGCTGCTACTTCCACTGATATCTTGAACAACATGTGTCTTATCAGGAATTATTTCGGGGCAGCTTAAAAATAAGGAATCAAAATCATCCCTCCCCACTGCTTTACAGCCTTCCAAATCTTTCTGATAATTATGGCAGAACACTTTATCTAAGCTACCATTTGAGAGTTTAATATGAGTTTGATTCCATCTGCCTTGGATATCTGGAACAATCATATGAAGGCAGTTGGGGGTCCATGCCAATCTAAAACTAAAAGATAAAGTCCAGTTACAAACACTTTTTCCCACATTTATGCTTCCTGTTCTATTTAGACAATAAGTGCTCTCAGAAGAATGAAGTTACATGACTTCTTCATCCCAAAACTTGTTCCATTATGGATCTACTCAGGTGCTAACCCACCATTTAGGGTTCAACTGGGCTGGCTACCCTGCCAGTTTTCAGATCCTGGCTTCACAGACCCAGCAATTGCTAAGGTTAAAGGTTTTTATACTTCTTCTCCTAAGGTTCCATGTATTACTTAACCTTAGAGAAGAAGTAGCAAAACTTTAACCTTAGCAATTGCTGGGTCTGGGGAGGGCCAGGGGGATCTGAAACTGGCCGGGTAGCCAGCCCAGTTGAACCTAAATGGTGGGTTAGCACCCTGGAGTGGGAGGTCCATAATGGAACAGGATTTGGGATGAAGAAGGAAGTCCGTGGCAGCTTCTGCATTCTTCTGAAAGAGGCACTTATTGTCTAAATAGAACAGGAAGCATAAATGTGGGAAAAGTGTTTGTAACTGGACTTTATCTTTTGGGTTTAGATTTAGGACCCCAACTGCCTTCCTTATGATTGTTCCAGATATCAAGGCAGATGGAAATCAAACTCATGTTAAACTCTCAAATGGTAGCTGGGTAAAAGTGTCCTACTATAATTATCAGAAAGATTTGGAAGGCTGTAAAGCAGTGGGAGGGATAAGTTTTTGATTCCTTATTTTGCTGCCCCCAAAATAATTCCACAAGTAAGACACATGTTGTTTCCAGTAAATATCAGTGGAAGTGGCAACACCAGAAACGGAACTCAAACTCTTTTATAGGTTCCAGTCCAAATCTAATAAAACAGATCTGGGGTGTAACTGCAGCTGGGAAACCTCATGGGAAGCATGGAAGTGCAAATACTGTGATTCCCATGGTAGGGCAACTATTGCTGGGGGACCACTAGGCCCAGGAAGCAGCTGCATTTTGATCCCAGTGGATCATGAAAATTGGAAGGTCCCTTTGCCAACGGGACCCGGCTTAAAAGGGCATTACTGGATTTGTGGCCAACATGCCTATCGCAGGTTACCCTCAGACTGAATAGGGATATGTTATGTGGGGTACATCAGACCACTGTTCTTTCTGCTACCACAAGTCCGGGGAAACCAGTTAGGAATCAAGGTATGATGATCTAATTAGGGAAAAGGTCGATTGATGTCCTATTGGGGACAACCCAAAAGTGGGGTGATGATGAATGGCCACTTGAAATTGCAATCAAGATAAAGAAGCAATGGGGGAAATTATGAATTTTATAAGAATTAAAAATTAAAAGGAAGGGTTATACATTAGAGGGAATTCAGCATTCCGAAGTTCAGGCTCTCTGCTACCTCAGCCTGGGGAAAGAGAGAGAGGAAAGCGAATCGGGAAAATTAGGATAAAAAGGAGGCTGCGACCTCCAAAATTTGAGATCCCAGGGGAATGCCCTATGGCCTCCTCCCTTTATTGGAATAAAGCAAAACCGCTCTTGTCTCCTTTTGGACATAAACCTTGTGCTGGGATTAATCTTCCTTCAATGATTAGCACCAAAAAACTTATTCATCCATGATGCTGAATTCCAATTCACTAAACAAACCATCCAAACTGTACCATCTGTAGCTGAGAGTATCACTTGCAGGCTACTTGGCCCATTTTCTCCTCCTGGTGGCCCCTGGTCAGCAGAGAAGGTCATCCTTTACCAAGGTCTGGGCACAGTGTGCCCACCGCTAACACCTGCTGGATTGCAGCCAGCAGCAGAGCTAAAAATCTTTTGGTAGGCAAACAAGAAGGCCAACCCAGCCTTAGACATTGATATTTCAGGAGGGTCTGGCCAAGCTCTCTCCTTTCACACATAAGAGCAAAACTCCACTTGGTTCATTTAGGAACAAATGGGATCATGTAAAGCACACAGATTTGCATTAACAATATAACTACAAGGAGAGCTAAACAATGAAAGGAGTTTTCTGAGGTTGTGTGACAGAATAGATTAAACTTAATACATTAATAAGTTACTTAAGCATTTACTTTAAATTGGCTAACTGACAAATCTAATAGTAAAAGCAACAAAGAAAGCATAAACATAACATATAATTGAACCTCATATTTTCTAAACTATTATCTAACCAAAAATTCTACAATACTACTGATTCCCACTTTAAAAAAGTCACAAACTTCTGCAGGTAAAACAATACAACAATCAACAATACTTAAATAGACATACTTTATAAAATTAGATAATTATCAACCTTGAAAACTGTGTCATCACCCCAGAGTCTGTAAACAGCTGACAAGCCTTGATTCAGTAAGGAATTAAATGATCATCTCCAGATAATAAGATTGAATTCACCCCAAAATTAGCTTCAGCTGCCATACTGATAGGGTCAAATTGCAAGTCGAAACAACTGGAGCATTATTTTGATGCAGCAAACACCTGGGTTTACACAATATTTCCTTCCAGGTAGAATTAAGGCCTGGGCCACTGTTTAAATTCTAATTGGAAGAGAACCCCAAACACCTTTTATTAAAAGCAAGACTCTTAAGAACAAAAGCTACAATTAAACATTTCAGGGTGAGAAAGAAATCAAACCTTCAGCAGCTTGTTCTGAAATTTTTCCTCAGGATGAGATGTTTAACATGGCAGGCTGCTGGAGTGCTTCTGTAATAACAACTGGGGAAACCACAAGACTAGAAATCTAAAAGAGGCTTTCACAAACTCAGATAATTTTCTTGGAACTTGAAAATACTAAAATCATGAGACAGCACAGGTCAGTCATAGGGAGACCTACTAAAATAAGAGAGAGAATGAATAAAAAAAAGAAAACAAAGGAATATTAATTCATAACTCTAACTAATTATCTTCACACTTGCCTAGGTGTTTGGAGGATTTCTAAAATTTTACTTGAATATTGAAAGAATTCAGGTTAAACAATGAAATAGAAATCAAATCATTCTGTAATACAGAATTCATACTCTTAATACAATGGTTTTGAAAGTAATATAGAATCTTGGTCTGTAATTGAAATTTTATAGTACAAATGATGGCCCTAGAAGTGGCCTTGATTTGTGTTCAAGAAGTATTTCATTGATAATTTGAGAAATGTAAACTAGAATCTATTACACTTCTTTAAGTTTGAAGGGAAAGCTCAAATTCTGCAATAAACCAGAGGCATAATTATGCTTCTTTTAAAGGAATTCAAAACTTACTAATTCATAAAGAAGGTATTACAAAAACTTAGAAGATCTATTGGTTTTAAAATATTAACTGTAGGAATATTAACTTTGCTGCTACATGCCTAATCGCCATGCAGCCTCTGTGGTAAACGTGACGCTGCTGTTAGGCTCCGGCTACAGGCAGACAACACTTGGTATGTGCAGGAAAGGAGAGCTACCGTGGTGTGCAGCCTTTCTTCTTAGCTTCAGGTGCTTGTGCTTCTGCCATGCAGACTGAGAGAGTGCATGCTATTGATACTAGAAGAGGGCAGACTGCTATTAATCAGAAGTTTAAAGAAAAGGCACGTCCCAGGATGTTTGTCAACAGGAAACACCTAGCAGCAGAGTGTTCAAGGAGAAGTAGGTGACTATTCATCTCGTTATAGAGGAAACGCTGCTAGATACAAAGAACGGAAAGTCAGCACCAGAGTGCTCTGTCTGATTTAGTTGCGGGGTGACTAGTGCAAAACAGGATCAATTTTGCTGGCCCTAATTAATTTCTTTTTTTTTTTGCTGCCTTCTGTGGTGATTACAGAGATGCAGGACTTTTTGTCTGTGTGTAGTGGACACCGAGAGCAATGGAAGGGTCTTTCCTTGCACTCAGTTACACTTCTCTGCTTTTTCCCCAAGCGCAGTAAAAAGTGCTTGAACCTTATAAGAAGCAGGGCAGACTCTACGTAGGGGAGGGTTAGGAGCCGCAGGTGTTTTTTGGGGCAGATATACCTAGCAGGGAGTGGTCTGGGGGGGAAACTAGCTGAAAAATCATCTCCTCGGAAATCGCTGCAGGACAAACGCGAACAAAGAACTGCGGCACCAGAGTGCACTGCGCACCCTATGAGTTGTCAGTGCCTAGTGCTGGGAAACAGATCCGAACCAGTTAAACTTTGCTGCTACATCCAACCCCCATCAGCTTCTGTGGGAAACATGCGCTTTTCTGTTAGGTCACAGGCAGACAAACTTTGGTATGTGCAGTGGAAAGGAACTACTGGGGGGGTGGGGCCCCTTTCTTTTTTGCCGGGGACACTTGTGCTCTTGCTTTTGCAGACTCAGAGAGTGCATATTTATGCTAGGGAAAAGGGCGGAATTTCTATTAATCAGAGGTTTAGGGAAAAAAGTACGTCCCCGGATGCTTTGTCAAGAAACAGTAGAAAAAGAGTGTTCTTGGGAAGTAGGTGACTATTCATCTTTGCTGGGGAAAAAGCTCAGATACAAACCGCGAAAAGGAAAATCAGGGACAGAGTGCTTTTGCTCAGCGATCAGTTGCCAGTGACTAGTGGGAGAAGCAGGATCAAGATGCTAGCTTCTTCGAAAACCAATTGGGCCCCGCTGCGTTAGTAATTGGAGATGCAGGATCTCATGTCTATTTTAGAGGACACTGAGAACACTGTTCTCCAATTTTCTCCTTCAGTTACACTTCTCTGCTTTTCTGCAGAGTTAAAATTATGACAACTCACAAAAAGGAGGTAGACTGGGAAATTTGAGAGGGTTTTCCCTCTAGGTGGTTTTTTCTGCAGAAAACCAGCTGCTTTTTGTGTTAGGGGAGGACTTTGTGACAAATCATTTCCCCGGTAAATTGCCGGGAGATACCAAAGCAAAAAAAGGGAAAATCATACTAGTGGTCTGCCCAGGATTGTTCAAGACGGAAAAAGGGGGATAAAAGGTCCTAGCTTTTCTACACACTAAAACGTTATGGTTTGTGTTTTTCGTGCTATCTCATGTCTATGGGAAAGGGAAATGAAACTACTATGTGGTGTGAATTTTCTCCTTATCTTAACATACTCCTTTTTTGTCTGACAGTTAAGACCCGTTTGAACCCCCTTAAAAAGCAGAAAAGACTGCTAAGGTAGAGAGGGTTTGAAAAATGCATCCCCGACGTGTTTTTACAGAAAATAGAGGTTCTGTGAGGAAAGGGAAACCCTCATCTCCTGAGATCTTGCAAGATAAACCTGAACAAAACTCATGCAAGAGTCCAGCTTTAAACTTTGTCAGTGACTATAAAAGAAAGGGTCAATCAGCTAGCTTTCTACTTTACCATTCCCATCACGCCAGGGGTAAATATTGAGATGCAGGGATCTCATGTCTGTGTGTAGTGGACACTGAGGGAAACACTGTGGGTGTGTCCTTTTCCATCTTCAGTTACACTTGCTTTTTGCATGAGTTCAAGAAGGGTTGAACCTCAGAGCAAAGACTGCCACTGTGTAGGTTTTGAAGAAAAATGCACGTGCCAGGCGTGTTTTTGAGCAGATATACCTAGCAGCAGATTGTCCGGGAGGACGGGGACAAATTTTCCCTTTAAGAAGAAACGCTGCAGGATACAAATCACAACAAAGAACTGCCAAAAATTTTTCTGCTCAGCGTATCAGCTTTAGTGACTAAAGGGAGAAGCTTGGGTAAGCTAGTTCACGCTTCCCACCTAATCGCCATGTCAGCTTTTCTGTAAAAATGGGATGCAGATATCTGATGTCAGTGATTGGAATAGATCTACTGTGGAAAATGTCTTTTTTATCTTCAGTTACACTTTTAGCTTTTAGTTATCACAGTTTAAAAAGTGCTTGGAACTTCTGAGAAGCAGCAGGCAGACCTGCTAGGTAGAGGGTTTAGAAGAAAGTGCACGTGCCAGGTGTGCTTTTGAGCAGAAACACCTAGCAGCAGAGTGTTCTGTGTGAGAAGTAGTGACTTATTCATCTTTGCTAGAGAAAAGCACAGATACAAACCTGACAACAGGAAAATCCAGCGCACTCAGAGTGCTCTGCTCAGCGATTGCAGTTGCCAGTGACTAGTGCTAAAGAGCATGGATCAACGTATCAGCTTTCTTACTGAATACCAATTAGTCCTGGCTATAAGTAAGGTAACATTGAGATGCAGATCTCTGTCCATGTGTAGAGGACACTGAGAAGCACTGTGGTGCGCTCCATCTTTTCCTTCAGTTACACTTCTCTGCTTTTCGCTATGCAGAGTTAAAAGGTATGACACCCTCACAAAAAGCGAGGTAGACTGAAATTATAGAGAGGGTTTAGAAGAAAGTGCATGTCCTAGGTGTTTTGTCTGCAGAAAAACGCAGCTGCCTAGTGTTCTGTGTGAGGACTAGTACAAATCATCTCCTAGAGAGAAATGCTGCAAGATACTAACGCGCAAAAGGAAACTCAGTGCACCAGAGTGTTCTGCCAGTTGATCAGCTTTGCAGTGATAGTGCTAAGAAGCAGGATCAACGTATCCCAGCTTTGCTACTACATACCCAATCTATGGAGCCTTTGTGTAACATTGGAATGCAGCTATCTCATGTCTATGGGGACAGTGAAAACTACTATGGTGTGCACTTTCTCCTTATCTTAACTTACACTTCTGCTTCGTTCGCACAGTTAAAAGTGTTTGAACTTACAGAAGCAGAAAGACTGCTAAGTGTAGAGAGGGTTTAGAAGAAAATGCACGTCCCAGACTGTTTTTTGAGCAGAAAACGTAGCAGAAGGTTCGTGTGAGGTAGGTGAAAATCATCTCCCTTAGAGAGAATCGCTGCAAGACAAACCGAAAAAGAAACTCAGTGCAGCAGAGTGTCAGAGCATATCTGTTGACAGACTAGTGCTAAGAAGCAGGATCAAGACAGCTAGTTTTCAATGAATACCCATCGCCTTGCTACGTCAGGGTAAATGCTGGAGATGCAGAACACATGTCTGTGTGTAGTGACACTGAGAGAATGTGGGTGAGTTCCTTTTCTTATGCTTCTGTTACACTTCACAGCATTTCGCTATGTAGAGTTCAATAGTGCTATGGAACTTTGAAGAACGCAGGCAGACTGCTGTTTTGCAGTAGGGTTTTCTTAAAAAGCAGGATCCGAAAAAGGGGGTTTAAAAAATCGCCCCAGTTTTGGAAAAACGTTGGTTAAGGCTAAAAGGGAAAAAACTTGGGAAAAAAACCCCGGGGGGGGGGGGGGGGGGGGGGGGGGGGGGGGGGGGGGGGGGGGGGGGGGGGGGGGGGGGGGGGGGGGGGGGGGGGGGGGGGGGGGGGGGGGGGGGGGGGGGGGGGGGGGGGGGGGGGGGCCCCATTTTTTACCCCAAAGGGGAAAATTTGGATTTAGAAAACAGTTTGATCCTGCTTCTTAGCACTAGTCACTGGCAACGATACGCTGGCAGAGCACTCTGTGCACTGATTTTTTGGGTTTGCGGTTTGTATCTTGCAGCGTTTTCTTCCCAGCAAAGATGAATAGTCCCTACTTCTCCCCAGAACACTCTGCTGCTATGTTTCTGGAAGTATTTCATTGACAAGCGTGCACTTTTCTTCTGAAACTCTCTGATTGGCAGCAGTCGCCACTCTTCTAGTAATATGCATCCTCTGCGGTCTGCATAGCGAAGAGCACAGAGGAGTACCTGACTGGAAAGCGTGCACGCGTCTTTCTCTCCTTCCCTGCACATACCAAGTATGCCTGGCAGGCTGGCAGCAAGCATCATGTTACCACAGAAGGCTGCATGGCGATTAGGATGGCAGCAAAGCTAGCTGGTTCGGATCCTGCTTCAGCACTAGTCACTGACAACCATACGTGCGCAGGCACTCTGGTGCTCGGCAGTTCTTTGTTCAGGGTTTGTATCCTGCAGCGATTTCCCAGTAACGGAGATGATTTTTCACCTAGTCCTCACACAGAACACACTCCTGCTAGGTATATCTGCTCAAAAACACACCTGGCACGTGCACTTTCTTCTAAACCCTCTCTACTGTAGCAGTCTGCCCTGCTTCTTATAAGAGTTCCAAGCACTCTTTAACTGCGCTTAGGAAAGAGAGAAGTGTAACTGAGTCAAGGAGAAAGAGCCTATCTACATGGTACTTCTCAGTGTCCACTACACACAGACAGAGATCCCTGCATCTCTAATATTTACCAGAAGGCAGCAAAGCAAAAGAAATTATTAGGAAAGCCAGCATAATTGATCCTGCTTCTTAGCACTAGTCACTGGCAACTGATACGCTGAGCAGAGCACTCTAGGTCGCTGACTTTCCTTGTTCCGGTTTGTATCTAGCAGTTTTTCCTTTAAAAGAGATGAATATCACCTATTTTTACACAGAACACTTCTGCTGGGGTTTCCGGGCAAAGATGCCTGGACGATTTCTTTAAACTCTGATTAATACAGTCTGCCACCTTTTTAGTATCAAGCAGCACTCTCGAGCTGCAAAAAACAAGAAGTGTACCTGAAACTAAAAAAGCGAACCACACATAGCTCTTTTACTGCACAACCAAAGTGTTGTCGCCTGCGACCCAAACAAGGCCCAAATTTTTGTTTTTTCAGTTCCCTAACAAGAAGAAATCCCCCCCAAAACCAGGGCGCAAAAAAAAAAGAAAAAATTGGGCCACTTTACCGTTAATAGTCCCCGCAAATTAGGAGCAGGCACTCTGGTGCGACTTTCCGTTCCGGGAAAATTGTTTTTTATAAAAAAAAATTTCCCCCCCCCACCAGCACCGCCTTTGGGGTTTTTTTACAAAGTGCCTGGCGATTTTTTAAATTAAAAAGTTGGAGGTCGCAGCCTCCCTTTTTCCACTTGTCGCTTTTTCCCCTCTTTCCCCATAGGTTTAGGTAATTTAGAGGGAAGACTTCCCAATGCCTAAGATTCCCTCTAATGTATAACCCTTCCTTTTAATTTTTAATTTTATAAAATTCATAATTTCCCCCCCGTTTCTTTTTTTTCAGTTTCCCACTTAAATGGCCATTTCATCACCCCCCCTTTTTTGGGGGCTCCCAGCCAGGGGCACTAACCACCGCTTTTTCCCCAATTAGATCATCATATACCTTGGGTTCCCAAAT
>JAREIS010001134.1:0-34697 GCA_030060385.1 Muscicapa striata striata
GCTTTTGGCACTCCATGAACAGCCAGGTTATAAGTGCGTGAGCATCTTTAGTCTGGAAGAAATCATGATTCATTGTGAAATTTAGCAGGCAGACGCCCAGTCTCAGGCCCAGGGCCCTTCATGCAAACAAGGGCCTGTTTCTCTGTGAAATAAACCTCACTTCACCCACTTTTGTAATATCCATTTAGAGGAGGTTTTGGAATTCCATGAACAGCCAGGGTACTAGTGGCGGCATCTTTAGTCTGGGAGAAATCCTGATCCTTTCGGAATATTTGCAGGCAGACGCCCAGCCTCAGGCCCAGGGCCCTGGCCAGGAGCATTGGCCATTTTCATACTGAAAAAAACCCACAGCCTCCTAGTTTCTTAATAGGAGTTCGGAGGAAGTGTTGGTCTCTCCAAACATTGCCAGGGTTCTAAGTGGTTACATCTTTAGTCTGGGACAAATCATGATTAATTGGGAAATTTACCAGGCAGAAGCCCAGTCTCAGGCCAAGGGTCCTGGACACAAACAAGGGCCTATTTCTATTTGAAATAAAGCTGACTTCACCACTTTTGTAATGTCTGTTTAGAGGAGGCTTTTGGTACTCCATGAACAGCCAGGGTTCTAAGTGGTGGCATCTTTAGACTGGGAGAAATCCTGATCGTTTAGGAATTTTAGAAGGCAGACGTCTACTCTCAGGCCCAGGGCCCTCGACATGAACATTGGCCTTTATCCCTCTGAAAAAAATCACACCCTCACCGTTTCTTAATAGCAGTTTTAGAAGTGCTGGTCTCTCCAAAGTATCCAGGTTTCTCCAGTGGTGGAATCTATAGTCTGGGAGAAATCATGATTCATATTGGATTTTGCAGGGGCAGAAGCCCAGTCTCAGGTCCAGGGCCCTGCATATATAAGCAGGGCCTATTTCTCTGTGAAATAACGCTCATCCAGGCAGAAGCCCAGTCTCAGGCCCAGGGCCAGGCATGCAAACAAGGTCCTATTTCTCTTTGAAATAAAGCTCAATTCACCACTTTTGTAAAGTCTATTTAGAGGAGGCTTTTGGTACTCCATGAACAGCCAGTCCTGATCCTTTCAGAATTTTAGCTGTCAGATGCCCAGTCTCAGGCCAAAGGCCCTGCATGCAAAGATGGGCCTATTTCTCTGTGACATAAATATCACTTCAGCACTTTTGTAATATCCATTTAGAGAAGGATTTTGGCAATCCATGAACAGCCAGGATTCAAAGTGGTGGCATCTTTAGTCTGGGAGAAATCCTGATCCTTTCAGAATTTTAGCAGGCAGACACCCAGTTGCAGGCCAAGGGGCCTGGATACAAACATTGGCAATTTTCTCAATGAGAAAAACTACACCTTCCCAGTTCCTTAATGGCAGTTTGAAGGAAGTGATAGTCTCTCCAGAAGTATCCAGGTTTCTCAGTGGTGGAATCTCCAGTTTGGGAGAAATCATGATTCATTGTGAAATTTAGCAGGCAGAAGCCCATTTTCTGGCCAAGGGGCCTGGACAAATCAAGGGCCTATTTCTCTATGAAATAGAACTCACTTCACCGCTTTTGTGAAGTCTATTTATAGGAAGCTTTTGGCACTCCATGAACAGCCAGGGCTCTAAGTGGTGGCATCTTTAGTCTGGGAGAAATCGTGATCTGCCTCGACCAGCAGGGGACAGGAGCTGGGAGTGGCTCTGGGCGACCTTGGGGCGACCTTGGGGTTGGGGCCAGAGCAACCGTGGGGTTGGGGTCCTCAAGAAGAAGAAAACTCAAAAATTTGAAAAGTTCAGAATACCTGGAGCATCTCCATTGTCACATCAGATCTTTCTGTAAGAGGAGGGCAAAGATCTGTGCCATAAGGTGTAGGACAAGGAAAACCACTGAATTGTTAACATGGCTGTAACAGAGATTCTGTCCATCTGCATAAATAGTGCCACGTTTCCAACTTTTGTGACAAAAGATTTTCTTTTCTCTTTTTCCTTTTTTTCCTTTTTCCTATTCTCTTTTTTTTTTTTTTGTGGTCTTTCGTTTTTTCTCTTCTTTTTTTTTTTTTTTCTCTTAATGGAGAGGCATTAGTTTACTGAATCTCTGTCTGTCCTCAAATGGATGCTTATGTAGAAATAACCAGATTTCCAATTCCCTGGGCTTCAAAAGAAGATACTGAAATATGAAATTGGAAGAAATAGGCTCACAGTGGCGCAGCGTTTTAAATGACTCTTTTGTTTCTCTCCGACCATACTAGCTATAAATAAAACAAAATCTGTGAAAAATCTGCCAGAAAGCTTTAAATCAGAACAATATTGCATCTTTGTGTATCCACAGCAGTGCGACTAACTTGATAGACACTAGCTAGGCTTCCAGACCAAAGCCCCTGGAACTCTCTGGCAACAACACAAAGCCATAAACACTAGGTGCAGTATATGGATCGAAACGAAATAGCAACAGTTTTGCACAATTGACATTTCAGCAATGCAGGGTTCATTTGAATGGTTCCAGTGGTTTACCTTTGCACCTGAATCACAATTGCTGTATTTCTGAAGGTGTTGGTGTGGAATCTCACAAAAGCTATTTTCCCTGCCATGCCTGTGCTGCTGTCTCCTGATGTGTATGAGCAACAGAAATTACTCTCCTCCTTGCTTTCTCCCTAATGCCTGTCTGGTATTTTAGCAAAAATGCTGGAAAAGATGGGGAAAATGCTGGTGAGCCAAGCTATGTGAAGGCAGGCAGAGTACAGGCTTGCTTCCTCCTTGTGTTCTCATAATGAAGTGGGAGATGGGGAGTTTTAGCAAATTACAGATACCATGAAGACTCTAATGTGTGATTGAAATGATCATGTTATTAGCTGCGCCAATGTCTGCCAGAGTAATTCCATACTTGTGCTTCTGCCTTGTGATACCCCAGGACAGTGGGCATTTTTTCCTCTGTGTCACTTGGGCAGGTTTTCATCTCACACCTGTGAGATATTTGTGTCTGGTAAAAAATTATTGTTGCTGGTGAGACTTAGCCCAGGCCCTTGTGTCAAGTATTATCAAATACATAGCACTGCAGGGACTCCATGCGTTAAATATATATTAACTATTTTAGTCTTAAGCATAAAAACAGAAGAGAAAAAAAAAATTAAGAAGAAGAAGAAGATAAATAAGAAGAGAAAAGGGTTGTTACTTGCTCCCGCAGACTGAATTTCTTCTTGCTGTAACTGGCCTTTAGTTAGAGTCACTCTCTAGCTTGTTTTATTTTGCTGGTTTGCAGTTTTGTTCTGGGAACGTCTGAAAGCTGGCATGGTTATTAAACAAGTTCTACTGTTTGTGTTACAAAAGTGTTCAAGATTTTCATGGTGGATTTGGAGCCAGGTTCTTACTAAAGATCCTTGATGGGGCTTCAGCCTTGGTCTCATCTTTGCATAGATAGGCAAGCTGATCTTTCATGCAGTATTTTTTACTGTCTAAGTATTACTTGTACAATCCAAACTAGTTAGAGAGGCTTCACCTCTTCTCTCTTGGTGGCTTCCCCCAGAAGACTGCTCATGGGAAAGAGCAGTGTGCTTGCTGAATGCATCTCTCTTTCTCTACTGATTACTGCTAGAGTCTCATTGTTTTGCTAAATCAAGGTGCATAAAAGTTTTGAAATTGGGTTATTTACAGAGATGTAGGCTCTCCCAGATGTTGCTTTGTGGGTCTGAGCTCCTCCAGATCATCAGGCTGCTTGTGTTTCCAGGCTACCACACCAAATGCTTCACCTGCAGTCTGTGTAACTCTTGCTAAAACGCTTCCTGGGACATGGACGCTGGCAGTTCCAGTGCTTTCTCTCTTTATTGCAGAATCCAAAGATGGCTTGGTATTTAAAAATTTATCTCCAATCTGTGTCAGCTGTGCAAAGGCAGAACTGATTTTGCTGTTGCACTCTGCTGACAAGTTCCTGTAATGGTTGCTTTGTACATCCTTTGCAAGTAGCTCAAGCTGGAATGCTGAGTGATGGAGGATAACACTGGTCATTTGAGCATGTAGGAAAGAAAGAAGCCACAAGGTAGAGTCAGCTCTTGTTTACTTAACAAATGATCTCAGGCTTAAGGCTTTTGGTTTTAGTCTTTAAATTCCTGTTTGGACAATGGTAGAAATGCCTAATTTCAACAGTGTGAGCATGCCACAGTTTCTGTGGAATTTAAATGGGAGTGGCAGCAGCACCCTAAATTGAGTTTAGATAGATGGATTCTTTGATATACATTTAGATGTCTAAATTTGGATTTCTAAGCCAGGGCAATCTCTCTCTCTGCTTTGAAGCTTTGCTGGATGCAAAGGTAAGTGTGAATGTGAGGGTGGTGTGTTCTCAGGTCAGCACCGCTGTGTTTCCTTTGTTCTCTTTGCCCAGGCCACCTTTATCCTTGTGACAGGGACAGCTTGTGAGGATGACTGGGAATCCCACAAGTCTCACTGCCCAAGAACAGCACAGTTCTGGCTCGGGGCCTCTAGCTTCCAACCACATGGGGTATGCTTTTGGGCATGTTAGTGCAACATCACTGCAACCTACAATAGCACTCTGTTGCCATGTGGGTTTGGCTCCCTACTTACTTTTAATGCATAATCTGTTGTCTTTAGGCTCTTTGCTGTGCTTCCAGACAAAACAAACTTGACTCAATTTCCCATCAAGCAGTAAGAAGAAAGAGTGCAGAGACTCTCAGAAGCACCAAAGACCACTTAGTTCTTTTTTTTATTCCATTTCCAATTGTTTAAAGCAGGGCCTTGTTATTTGAGGGTAGGTGCTGGCTACTTGGGCCACTGCACCTTAGTCTCAGTTCTTACAGTTACTGGCATAGTACAAATTA
Source organism: Muscicapa striata striata (assembly GCA_030060385.1). Lineage (NCBI taxonomy): Eukaryota > Metazoa > Chordata > Aves > Passeriformes > Muscicapidae > Muscicapa > Muscicapa striata. The sequence continues at coordinate 4,801 of JAREIS010001134.1, forward strand.
CCATTTTGATCTCCCCAGCCAGCTGTCTTTGAAATGTAAAATTTCTCTATTTCTTCTGCAGACGGAGCAGTGCAGGAGAACCGCGGGCCCGGCCGCGCCGCCTGTCTGGCCAATACAAGGCGCGGCCCGCGCAGTACCTGTTTGGTAGCCCAGCAAACCCAGCAAGCCCAGGGAGGGGGAGGATGGACGGATGACGCCGAGCGCGTCGCGCTGTCTCTCCCTGAACATGGACCTGCTGAATGAGACGAGCCGTCATCGCAGGGGCTCGGCCGTCACTGGGAGCCCCGGGGGCCACGCCATCTCGCCCAAGCTGTGTACGCGCGCTGTGGCCAGTGGGGGAGAGGAGCCCAGACGGGCCCGGGGCGATAGCGGGTTATGCAGAGTGCAGTGTACTCACTTGCAAAAGTGCAGTGAGACGTTGTTCAGAAGTGCCGTCAGCTGAGGTCGCTCTTGCTCCATGAAAAAGGAATGCCCAGCTATTGACTATATCAGAACGCGGCGCTAGGCTTCTCCCTGCTTTTTTCTGTTCCAAAGCAGTTCAGAACACAAGGCGTTCCTAATGCACGTCTTCTCCAAATAGATTTCACACAGCGTACCGCTTGCAAGTACCTAGTGGTAAGAAGGAACGTCCTAGTGGTAAGATATCAACGTCCGATATCTTTGCTGCAACAATACCTACACTGCAAGAAGCCTTCAGCGGTGAATATTCGAGATGCAGAAAACCCATTGGTATGTGTAGTGGACGGGGACAAATGCTGCGTGGTGTGCACAATTTCTCCTTATCTACAGGTACACGTCTGTGTTTTTCGCTATGCAATGTTGAAAGAGTGTTTGGCACTCCTAAAGGAAGCAGGGCAGACTGATATTAAAAAGAGGGTTCAGAAGAAAAGTGCACGTCCCAGGTGTGTTTTGGCAGCAGAAAAACATTGAAGAAGAATGTTCTGTGCGAGGAGTAGGCAAAAATATACCTCTGTTAGAGAGAAATCACCCCAGGACACAAAGAGCTAACAAAGAGGCCGCCGAGCACCAGAGTGCTCTGCACAGTTCAACAGTTGTCAGTGACTAAGGGTAAATAAGAAGAAAAGGTCAGCTAGCTTTGTTATTGCATACATATTCATCATGCAGCCTTCTGTGGTGAATATTGGAGATGCAGAGTTCTCATTTCTATGTGTAGTGGTCCGTGAGAACTATAGTGTGGTGTGCACTCTTTCTCCTTACCTTAGGTTACACTTCTGTGATTTTCGCTATGCAGAGTTAAAAGAGTAGTAGAATTCTTTCAAGAAGCAGCACAGACTGCTACAGTACAGAGGGTTTAGAAGAAAAGTGCACATTCCAGGTGTGTTTTTTGATCAGAAAAACCAAGCTACAGAGTTTTGTGTGTGGGCCTTGCCCCGTACTGCAGGAACCTCCGAGGCGGCGCCCGGCAGTTCTACCGCCTGGTGGGCACAGCGCTGTTCTGCAGGTGCCACCGAGGCAGCGCCAAAGCAGTACTGCCACCTTGTGGGCGCCGCACCGTAGTGCAGGCACCCCCTGGCACTGACAACTGATACTCAGAGCAGAGCACTCTGGTGCACGGCTTCTGTGATAAATATTAGACATGGAGATATCTCATTTCTATGTGCAGTAGACAGTCAAAACCACTGTGTGGTGTGCACTATTTCTCCTTATCTTCAGTTAATCTTCTGTGCTTTTCGCTATGCAAACTTCAAAGAGTTCTTGGAACTCTTACAAGAAGCAGGGCAGTCTGCTGCGGTACAGAGGGTTTAGAAGGAAAGTGCACGTCCCAGGCGTGATTTTTGAGCAGAAAATCTTAGCAGAAGAGTGTTCTGTGTGAGGACTTGATGACAAATATTCTCTGTTAGAGGGAAATCGCCGCAAGATACAAACCGGGAACAAAGAATCTCAGTGCACCAGAGTGTTCTGCACAGTCTATCAGTTGCCAGTGACGAGTGCTAAGACGCAGGATCCAGACCAGATAGCTTTGCTACTGCATACGTAATCGTCATGCAGCTTTCTGTGGTAAACATAACGCATGCTTTTAGGCTCCGAGATGCAGACAACACATTGGTATGTGCATTGGGAAGGAGAACTACTGTGTGGTGTGCAGGCCTTCTTCTTAGCTTTAGGCACACTTCTCAGCTTTTCACTATGCAGAGTAAAAAGTGTGCTTGGAATTCTTACAAGCAGCAGGGCAGACTGCTACGGTACAGAGAGTTTAGAAGAAAAGTGCATGTCCCAAGCATGTTTTTTGAGCAGAAAATCCTTGGAGCAGAGTGTTCTGTGTGAGGACTAGGTGACAAATTATCGGAGGTAGAGAGAAATAGCTGCAAAATACAAACCGCCAGCAGAGAACCGCCGCGCACCAGAGTGCTCTGTGCAGCGTATCAGTTGTCAATGACTAGTGCTAAGAAGCAGGATCCAGGTCAGATAGCTTTGCTACTACATACCTAATCGTCATGCAGCCCTCTGTGGTAAACATGACACTTGCTCTTAGGCTCTGTGATGCAGACAACACATTGGTATGTGCAGTGGAAAGGAGAGCTACTGTGTGGTGTGCACGCCTTCTTCTTAGCATTAGGTACACTTCTCTCCTTCTAACTATGCAGAGTTAAAAGAGTGCTCGGAATTCTTAAGAGCAGTAGGGTAGACTGCAACAGTACAGAGGGTTTAGAAGAAAAGTGCGCATCCAAGGCATGTTTTGTCAGCAGAAAAACCAAGCTGCAGAGTGTTCTGTGTAAGGAATAGATGACAAACCATCTCCGTTAGAGAGAAATCGCGGCAGGATACAAACTGCGAACAAAGAAACTCAGTGCACCAGAGTGCTCTGCTCAGCGTATCAGTTGTCAGTCACTAGTGCTAAGAAGCAGGATCAACGTATTCTAGCTTTCTTACTGAATACATATTTGTCTTGCTGCCTTCAAGGGAAAATATTGGAGTTCCAGAGTTCTCATTTCTATGTGTAGTGGTCAGTGAGATCTACAGTGTGGTGTGCACTCTATCACCTTATCTTCAGTTACAGTTATGTGCTTTTAGGTATGCAGTGTTAAAAGAGTGCTTAGAATTCTTACAAGAAGCAGTGCAGACTGCTACGGCACACGTGGTTTAGAAGAAAAGTGCACAACCCAGGCATGTTTCTTGGTCAGAAAAACCGAGCTCCAGTTTTCTGTGTGGGCATTGCCCCGTACTGCAGGCACCCCAGATACGGCCCCCTGGCAGTCCTGCCACCCTGTGGGCACAGCGCCGTGCTTCAGGCACCCCTTGTCACTGATAACTGATACGCTGGCAGAGCACTCTGGTGCACGGCTTCTGTGGTAAATATTGGAGATGGAGATATCTCATTTCTACGTGTAGTCGACATTGAGAACTACTGTGTGGTGTGCACTCTTTCTCCTTATCTTCAGTTACACTTCTGTGCTTTTCACTATGCAGAATTGAAAGAGTGCTTGGAATTCTTACAGGAAGTAGAGAAGACAGCTACGGTACAGAGGGTTTAGAAGAAAAGTGCACGTCCCAGGCGTGTTTTGGAGCCGAAAATCCTAGCAGAAGAGTGTTCTGTGTGAGGATTTGGCGACAAATTATCTCCTTTAGAGAGAAATCGCTGCAAGATACGAACCACGAACACAGAAACTCAGTGCACCAGAGTGCTCTGCGCAGCGTATCAGTTGTCAATGACTAGTGCTAAGAAGCAGGATCAAGATAAGATACCTTTGCTACTACATACCTAATCGTCATGCAGCCTACTATGGTAAACGTGACGCTTGCTCTTAGGCTCCGAGATGCAGACAACACATTGGTATGTGCAGTGGAAAGGAGATCTACTGTGTGGTGTGCACGCCTTCTTCTTAGCTTTTGGCCAACTTCTCTGCTTTTCGCTATGCAGAGTTAAAAGAGTGCTAAGAATGTTTACGAGCAATAGGTCAGACTGCAACGGTACAGAGAGTTTAGAAGAAAAGTGCACGTCCCAGGCGTGTTTTGTCAGCAGAAAAACCAAGCTGCAGAGTGTTTTGTGTGAGAACTAGGTGACAAATCATCTCCGTTAGAGAGAAATCTCTGCAGGATACAAACCGCGAACAAGGAAACTTAGGGCACCAGAATGCTCTACTCAGCGAATCAGTTGTCAGTGACTTGTGCTATAAGCAGGATCAGTATATGCTAGCTTTGCTACTACATACATAATCGTCTTGCTGCCTTCCGTGGTAAATATTGGAGATGCAGAGTTCTCATTTCTATGTGTAGTGGTCCGTGAGAACTACAGTGTGGTGTGCACACTTTCTCCTTATCTTCAGTTACACTTCTGTGCTTTTCACTATGCAGTGTTAAAAGAGAGTTCAGAATTCTTACAAGAAGCAGGGCAGCCTGCTATGGTACAGAGGCTTTAGAAAAAAAGTGCACATCCCAGACGTGTTTTTTGATCAGAAAAACCAAGCTACAGAGTTTTGTGTGTGGGCCTTGCCCCGTACTGCAGGAACCTCCGAGGCGGCGCCCTGGCAGTCCTGCCACATGGCGGGAACAGCGCCGTACTGCAGGCACCGCCGAGGCAACGCAGAGCAGAGCACTCTGGTGCACGGCTTCTGTGGTAAATATTGGAGATGGAGGTATCTCATTTCTATATGTAGTGGACAGTGAAAACTACTGTGTGGTGTGCACTCTTTATCCTTACCTTCAGTTGCACTTCTGAGCTTTTCGCTATGCAAACTTGGAAGAGTGCTTGGAACTCTTACAAGAAGCAGGGCAGGCTGCTGCGGTAGAGAGGGTTTAGAAGGAAAGTGCACATCCCAGGCGTGATTTTTGAGCAGAAAAACCAAGCTGCAGAGTGTTCTCTGTGAGGACTTGATGACAAATCATCTCCTTTAGAGAGAAATCGCAGCAAGATACAAATGGTGAACAAAGAAACTCAGTGCACCAGAGTGCTCTGCTCAGCATATCAGTTGTCAGTGACCAGTGCTAAGAAGCAGGTTCAAGACCAGATAGCTTTGCTACTACATACGTAATCGTCATTCAGCCTTCCGTGGTAAACATAGCACTTGCACTTAGGCTTCGAGATGCAGACAACACATTGGTATGTGCAGTGGAAAGGAGAGCTACTGAGTGGTGTGCATCCATTCTTGTAAGCTTTAGGAACATTTCTCTGCTTTTCGCTATGCAGAGTTAAAAGAATGCTTGATATTCTTGCAAGCAATAGGGAAGATTGCTACGGTACATAGATTTTAGAAGAAAAGTGCAAGTCCCAGGCGTGTTTTTGGAGCTGAAAAACCAAGCTGCACAGTGTTCTGTGTGAGGACTTGGTGACAAATCATCTATGGTAGAGAGAAATCGCTGCAAGATACAAACCGCGAACAAAGAAACTTAGTGTACCAGAGTGCTCTGCTCAGCATATCAGTTGTCAGTGACCAGTGCTAAGAAGCAGGTTCAAGACCAGATAGCTTTGCTACTACATACGTAATCGTCATTCAGCCTTCCATGGTAAACATAGCGCTTGCACTTAGGCTTCAAGATGCAGACAACACATTGGTATGTGCAGTGGAAAGGAGAGCTACTGAGTGGTGTGCATCCATTCTTGTAAGCTTTAGGAACATTTCTCTGCTTTTCGCTATGCAGAGTTAAAAGAATGCTTGATATTCTTGCAAGCAATAGGGAAGACTGCTACGGTACATAGATTTTAGAAGAAAAGTGCAAGTCCCAGGTGTGTTTTTGGAGCTGAAAAACCAAGCTGCACAGTGTTCTGTGTGAGGACTTGGTAACAAATCATCTATGGTAGAGAGAAATCGCTGCAAGATACAAACCGCGAACAAAGAAACTTAGTGTACCAGAGTGCTCTGCTCAGCATATCAGTTGTCAGTGACTTGTGCTAAGAAGCAGGATCAACTTATGCTAGCTTTGCTACTACAGATGTAATCCTCTTGCTGCTGTCCGTGGTAAATATTGGAGATGCAGAGATCTCATGTCTATGCTTAGTGTACAGTGAGAACTACTGTGTGGTTTGGACTAATTTTCCTTATCTTCAGTTACACTTCTGTCCTTTTCGCTATGCAGACATGACATTGTGCTAGACCCTCTTACAAGAAGCAGGGCAGACTGATATTAAATAGAGAGTTTAGAACAAAAGTGCACATCCCAGGCATGTTTTTTGAGCAGAAATTCCTAGGAGCAGAGTTCTCTGTGTAAGGACTAGGTGACAAATGATCGGAGGTACAGAGAAATGACTGCAAAATACAAACCACGAGCAGAGAAAACCGTGCACCAGAGTGCTCTGCTCAGCGTATCAGTTGTCAGTGACTAGTGCTAAGAAGCAGGATCCAGGTCAGATAGCTTTGCTACTACATATCTAATCGTCATGCAGCCTTCTGTGGTAAACATGACGCTTGCTCTTAGACCCCGAGATGCAGACAACACATTGGTATGTGCAGTGGAAAGGACAACTATGGTGTGGTGGGCACTCCTTCTTCTTACCATTAGTTACACTTCTCTGCTTTTTGCTATGCAGAGTTAAAAGAGTGCTTGGAATTCTTACAAGCAGTAGGGCACACTTCTACGGTACAGACGGTGTAGAAGAAAAGTGCACGTCCCAGGCGTGCTTTTGGAGCTGAAAGTCCTAGGAGCAGAGTGTTCTGTGTGAGGACAAGGTGACAAATCATCTCTGTTAGAGAGAAACCTCTGCAAGATACAAACCGCAAACAAAGAAACTCAGTGCACCTGAGTGGTCTGCTCAGCATATCAGTTCTCAGTGACTAGTGCTAAGAAGCAGTATCAACGTATGCTACCTTTGCTACTACATATGTAATCCTCTTGCTGCCATCCGTGGTAAATATTGGAGATGCAGAGATCTCATGTCTATTTGTAGTGGACCGTGAGAACAACTGTGTGGCTTGCACTCTTTCCCCTTATCTTCAGTTACAGTTCCCTGCTTTTCGCTATGAAGACTTGAAAGAGTGCTTGACACTCTTACAAGAAGCAGGGCAGACTGATATTAAACAGAGTTTAGATGAAAAGTGCATGTCCCAGGCATGTTTTTTGTGCTGAAAGTTCTAGGAGCCGAGTGTTCTGTGTGAGAACTAGGTGACAAATAATCTACAGTAGAGAGAAATCTCTGCAAAATACAAACCGCCAGCAGAGAACTGCCGTGCGCCAGAGTGCTCTGCTCAGCGTATCAGTTGTCAGTGACTAGTGCTAAGAAGCAGGATCAAGATGAGATAGCTTTGCTACTACATACCTAATTGTCATGCAGCTTTCTCTGGTAAACATGACACTTGCTCTTAGGCTCCCTGATGCAGACAACACATTGGTATGTGCAGTGGAAAGGAGATCTACTGTGTGGTATGCACGCCTTCTTCTTAGCTTTAGGCACACTTCTCTGTTTTTCACTATGCAGAGCTAAAAGCGCTTTGAATTTTAACAAGCAGTAGGGCAGATTGCTACGGTACAGAGAGTTTAGAAGAAAAGTGCACATCCCAGGCATGTTTTTTGAGCAGAAAATCTGAGCAGAAGAATGTTCTGTGTGAGGACTTGGTGACAAATCATCTCTGTTAGAGAGAAATCGCTGCAGGATACAAACCGTGAACAAAGAAACTCAGTGCACCAGAGTGCTCTGCACAGCATATGAGTTGTCAGTGACTAGTGCTAAGAAGCAGGATCCTGATCAGCTAGCTTTGCTACTACACGCCTAATTGTCATTCAGCCTTCTGTGGTAAATATTGGAGATGCAGAGTTCTCATTGCTATGTGTAGTGGTCCGTGAGAACTGCAGTGTGGTGTGCACTCTTTCTCCTTAACTTCAGTTACACTTCTGTGCTTTTCGCTATGCAGAGTTAAAAGAGGAGTAGAATTCTAACGAGAAGCAGCACAGACTGCTACAGTACAGAGGGTTTAGAAGAAAAGTGCACATCCCAGGCATGTTTTTTGATCAAAAACCAAGCTACAGAGTTTTGTGTGTCGGCATTGCTCTGCACGGCAGGCACCTCCGAGGCGGCTCCCAGGCAGTGCTGCCATTTTGTGGGCACAGCGCGGCACTGCAGGCACCTCCAAGGCTGGGCCCTGATGGTGCTGCCACCCTGTGGGCACAGAGTGGTGCAGCAGGAAGAGCCGACACAGTGCCCCGGCAGTCCCATCGGGTTTTGGGCACAGCGCTGTAATGCAGGCACCCGCAAAATGGTGCCCTGGCAGTACTGCCGCCCGGTGGAAACAGCGCCGTTTCGCGGGCATCCCCAAGGTGGCGACCCAGCAGTCCTGCCGCCCTGTGGGCACAGCGCCGTACTACAGGCACCCCCTGGCAATGACAACTGATACACTGAACAAAGCACTCTGGTGGACGGCTTCTCTGGTAAATATTGGAGATGTAGATATCTCATTTCTATGTGTAGCGGACAGTGAGAACTACTGTATGGTGTGCACTCTTTCTCCTTACCTTAGGTTACACTTCTGTGCTTTTCGCTATGCAGACTTGAAAGAGTGCTTGGAATTCTTACAGGAAGTATAGCAGACTGCTACAGTACAGAGGGTTTAGAAGGAAAGTGCACATCCAAGGCGTGGTTTTTGAGCAGAAGGTCCGAGCAGAAGAATGTTCTGTGTGACTGACAAATCATCTCCTTTAAGAGAGAAATCGCTGCAGGATACAGACCATGAACAAAGAAACTCAGTACACCAGAGTACTCTGCTCAGTGTACCAGTTGTCAGTAACTAGAGCTATAAGCAGGATCAACATATAGCTAGCTTTCCTACTACCTACCTAATCACCTTGCTACCTTCCGCGGTAAATATTAGGGATTCAGAGATCTCATTTCTATGTGCAGTGCACAGGGAGAACTACTGTGTGGTGTGCACACTTTCACCTTACCTTCACTTACACTTCTGTGCTTTTAGCTATGCAGACATGAAAGAGTGCTTGTAACTCTTAAAAGAAGCAAGAAAGACTGATATTAAACAGAGAGTTTAGAGGAAAAGTTCACGTCTCAGGCGTGTTTTTTGAGCAGAAAGTCCTAGGAACAGAGTGTTTGGTGTGAGAACTAGGTGACAAATCGTCTCCTTTAGAGAGAAATCGCTGCAAGATACAAACCGCAAGCAAAGAAATTCAGTGCACCAGTGTGCTCTGCTAAGCATATCAGTTGTCAGTGACTAGTGCTAAGAAGCAGGATCAAGATCAGATAGCTTTGCTACTGCATACCTAATCATCATGAAGCCTTCTGTGATAAACATGATGCTTGCTGTTAGGCTCCGAGATGCAGACAACACACTGGTATGCGCAGTGGAAAGAAGAGCTACTGTGTGGTATGCACGCCTTCTTCTAAGCTTTAGGTACCCTTCACTGCTTTTCACTATGCAGAGTTAAAAGAGTGTTTAGAATTCTTACGACCAGTACTGCTATGGTACAGAGGGTTTAGAAGAAAAGTGCACATCCCAGGCGTGTTTTTTGAGCAGAAAACCTAGAATCAGAGTGTTCTGTGTGAGGACCAGGTGACAAATCCTCTACAGTAGACAAAAATCGCTGCAAAATGGAAACCGCAGACAAAGAAACTCAGTGCACCAGAGTGCTCTACGCAGCGTATGAGTTCTCAGTGACTAGTTCTAAGAAGCAGCATCAACGTATGCTAGCTTTCTTACTGAATACCTATTCGTCTTGCTGCCTTCTGTGGTAAATATTGGAGATGCCGGGATCTCATGTCTATGTGTAGTGGACAGTGAGAACTACTGTGTGGTGTGCACGCTTTCTTCTTAGCTTTAGGTACACTTCTTTGCTATTCACTATGCAGACTTGAAAGAGTGCTTGGAACTCTTACAAGAAGCAGGGCAGACTGATATCAAACAGAGTTTAGAAGAAAAGTTCACGTCCCAGCCGTGTTTAGTCTGCAGAAAAACATAGCAGGAGCGTGTTGGAGGTGAGGAGTAGGCGAAAATTTACCTTCCTTAGAGAGAAATCGCCCCAGGACACAAAGCCCTGAAAAAGAAGCCGCTGAGCACCAGAGCTACGAAGAAAGCGCAAACGCCACCTAGTAGTTCTTCCTTCCGCTGCACATACCAATGTGTTGTCTGCATCTCGGAGCCTAAAAGCAAGCGTCATGTTTAACACGGAAGGCTGCATGAGGATTAGGTATGTAGTAGCAAAGCTAGCTGATATTGATCCCGCTTCTTAGCACTAGTCACTGACAACTGATAGGCGGAGCAGAGCACTCTGGTGCCCTGAGTCTCCTTCTTCGCTGTTTGAATCTTGCAGCGATTTCTCTCTACCGGAGACGATTTGTTACCTAGCACTTCAACAGAACACACTGCTGCTAGCCCGGACGGGGCCGGGCGATCGCGGGTTACGCAGTGTGCTCACTAGCAAAAGTTCACCGGTTCCGTCAGCAGGGGTCGCTCTTGCTCCACGAAAAAGGAAAGCCCAGCTCTTGACTATGTCAGAACGTGGTGCTAGGTTTCCCCCTGCACTTTACTGTTCCAAGGCTGTTCAGAATACAAGGCGTTCTTAATGCGTGTGTTCTCCAAATAACTTTGACACAGCATACCGGTTGCAAGCACTTAGTGGTAAGAAGGAAGTTCAACGTCCGATAGCTTTACAGCTCCAATATCTACACTTCATGCAGCCTTCTATGGTAAATACCCGAGGTGCAGAGAACTCATTTCTATGTGTAGTGGAAAGAGAGAACTACTGTGAGGTGTGCACGCTTCCTTCTTAGCTCTAAGTACTTGTCGGTGGTTTTGCTAGGAAGAGTGGAAGGAGTGCATGGCACTGGCTACTTTTGGAGAGACCAACACTACCTCCAAACTGGTATTAAGAAACTGGGAGGGTGTGGGTTTTTTTCAGAGGGAAAATGGCCAATGTTCGTATCCAGGGCAACTGGCCTGAGACTGGGCGTCTGACAGCTCAAATTCAGAAAGGATCAAAATTTCTCCCAGACTAAAGATGCCACCACTGAGAACCCTGGTTGTTCATGGAGTGCCAAAAGCCCCCTCTAAATGGATATTACAAAAGTGGTGAAGTGATCTTCATTTCTCAGAGAAATAGGCCCTTCTTTGCATGCAGGGCCTTTGGCCTTACACTGGGCGTCTGACAGCTACAATTCTGAAAGGATCAGGATTCCTCCCAGACTAAAGATGCCACCTCTTAGAACCCTGGCTACTTTTGGATAGACAATGTCTTCCTCCAAACTGCCATTAAGAAACTGGGAGTGTGTGGGTTTTTTCAGATGGAAAATGGCCAAGGTATGGGTCCGGAGCCCTTGGCCGGAGACTGGGCGTCTGACAGCTCAAATTCAGAAAGGATCAGGATTTCTCCCAGACTAAAGATGCCACCTCTTAGAATCTTGGCTACTTTTGGAGAGACTCTATCTTCCCCAAAAATGGTATTAGGAAACAGGGAGGGTGTGGTTTTTTTCAGAGGGAAAATTGCCATTGTTCATATCCAGGGCCCTTGGCTGGAGACGGGGCATCTGACAGCTAAAATTCTGAAAGGACCAGGATTTCTCCCAGACTGAAGATGCCAGCAGTTAGAAGCCTGGCTACTTTTGGAGAGACCAACACTACCTCTAAACTGGAATTAAGAAACTGGGAGGGTGTGGGTTTTTTCAGAGGGAAAATGGCCAATGTACGTGTCCAGGGCCCTTGCCCAGAGTGTGGGCGTCTGACAGCTAAAATTCCAAAAGGATCAGGATTTCTTCCAGACTTAAGATGCCACCAGTTAGAACCCTGGCCACTTTTGGAGGGACAATGTCTTCCTCAGAATGATCATAAAGAAACTGGGAGGGTGTGGTTTTTTTCAGAAGGAATATGGCCAATGTTCGTATCCAGGGCAATTGGCTTGAGACTGGGCGTCTGACAGCTAAAATTCCAAAAGGGACAGGATTTCTCCTACACTAAAGATGCCACCACTGAGAAAATTGGCTGTTCATGGACTGCCAAAAGCCTCCTCTAAATGGATATTACAAAAGTGGTGAAGTGATCTTTATGTCACAGAGAAATAGGCCCTTCTTTGCATGCAGGGCCATTGGCATGAGACTGTGCTTGGCCGGCTAAAATTCCGAAAGGATCAGGATTTCTCCCTGATATAAGATGTGACCAGTTAGAACTCTGGCCACTTTTGGAGAGACAATGTCTTCCTGAGAATGGTCATAAAGAAACTGGGAGGGTGTGGTTTTTTTCAGAGGGAAAATGGCCAATGTTCGTATCCAAGGCAATTGGCCTGAGACTGGGCGTCTGACAGTTCAAATTCCAAAAGAATCAGGATTTCTCCTACTCTAAAGATGCCACCACTGAGAAACCTGGCTGTTCATGGAGTGCCAAAAGCCTCCTCTAAATGGATATTACAAAAGTGGTGAAGTGATCTTCATTTCTCAGAGAAATAGGCCCTTCTTTGCATGCAGGATCTTTGACCTGAGACTGGGCGTCTGACAGCTAAAATTCTGAAAGGATCAGGATTTCTCCCAGACTAAAGATGCCACCTCTTAGAACCCTGGCTACTTTTGGATAGACAATGTCTTCCTCAAAACGGCCATTAAGATGCTGGGACGGTGTGGTTCTTTACAGAGGGAATATGGCCAATGCTCGTATCCATGGCAATGGGCTTGACTGGGCGTCTGACAGCTAAAATTCGAAAGGATCAGGATTTCTCCCAAACTAAAGATGCCACCATTTAGAAGCCTGGCTACTTTTTCAAAGACCAACACTACGTCCAAACTGTTATTAAGAAACTGGGAGGGTGTGGATTTTTTCAGAGTGAAAATGGCCAATGTAAGTATCCAGGGCAATTGGCCTGAGGGTGGGCGTCTGTAAGCTAAAATTCGAAAGGATCAGGATTTCTCCTACTCTAAAGATGCCACCACTTAGTGTACTGGCTGTTCATGGAGTGCCAAAAGCCTCCTCTAAATGCATATTACAAATGTGGTGGCGTGATCTTTATTTCACAGAGAAAGAAGCCCTTCTTTGCATGCAGGGCCTTTGGCCTGAGACTGGGCGTGTGACAGCTAAAATTCCGAAAGGATCAGGATTTCTCCTACTCTAAAGATGCAACCACTTAGAATCCTGGTGGTTCATGGAGTGCCAAAAGCCTCCTCTAAATGCATATTATAAATGTGGTGACGTGATCCTTATTTCAGAGAGAAATAGGCCCTTGTTTTCATGCAGGACCATGGTCCTGAGACCGGGCTTCGGCCTGCGAAAATTACAAAAGTAATGATTTCTCCCAGGCTAAAGATGCCAGCAGTTAGAAGCTTAGCTGCTTTTGGAGAGACAAACACTACCTCCAAACTGGTATTAAGAAACTGGGAGGTTGTTGTTTTTTTGAGAGGGAGAATGGCCAATGTTCGTGTCCAGAGCTATTGGCCTGAGACTGGTCGTCTGACAGCTCAAATTCCAAAAGGGTCAGGACTTCTCCTAGACTAAAGATGCCACCACTTAGAAGCCTGGCTACTTTTGCAGAGATAATGTCTACCTCCAAACCGCCATTAAGAAACTGGGAGGGTGTAGTTTTTTTCATAGGCAAAATGGCCAATGTACGGGTCCAGGGCCCTAGGCCGGAGACTGGGCGTCTGACAGCAAAAATTCTGAAAGGATCAGGATTTCTCTCAGACTAAAGATGCCACCTGTTAGAACCCTGGCTACATTTGGAGAGACTCAATCTTCCTCAAAAATGGTATTAAGAAACAGGGAGGGTGTGGTTTTTTTCAGAGGGAAAATTGCCATTGTTCATATCCAGGGCCCTTGGCTGGAGACGGGGCATCTGACAGCTAAAATTCCGAAAGGATCAGGTTTACTCCCAGACTAAAGACGCCACCAGTTAGAAGCCTGGCTACTTTTGGAGAGACCAACACTGCGTCCAAACTGGTATTAAGAAACTGGGAGGGTGTGGGTTTTTTTTTTTTTTAAATGGCCAATGTACGTGTCCAGGGCCCTTACCCAGAGTGAGGGCGTCTGACAGCTAAAATTCCAAAAGGATCAGAATTTCTCCCAGACTAAAGATGCCACCATTTACCACCCTGGCTACTTTTGGAGAGACCAACACTGCCTCCAAACATGCTAGGAAGAGTGGAAGGAGTGCATGGCATGCTTACAAACAGCAGGGCTGACTGCTATGGTACAGAGGGTCTAGAAGAAACGTGCACGTCCCAGGCATGTTTAGTCAGCAGAAAATCCTAGCAGCAGAGTGCTCTTTCTGTGTGAGGACTAGGTGAGAAATCATCTTCATTAGAGAGAAAATGCTGCAAGATACAAACTGCGAACAAAGAAACTCAGTGCACCAGAGTGCTCTGCTGAGCATATCAGTTGTCAGTGACTAGTGCTAAAAAGCAGGATCAACGTATGCCAGCTTTCTTACTGAATACTTATTCGTCTAGCTGCCTTCTGTGGTAAATATTGGAGATGCAGGGATCGCATGTCTATGTGTCGTGGACAGTGAGAAGTGCTGCGGTGTGTGCACTGTTCTCTTTATCTTCAGTTAAACTTCTCTGCTGCAGAGTTCAAAGAGTGCTTGGAACTCTTACAAGAAGCAGGGCAGACTGATCCGGTAGAGAGGCATAGAAGAAAAGTGCACGTCCCAGCCGTGTTTTTTGAGCAAATAAACGTAGCAGCAGAGTGTTTTGTGTGAGGAGAGGGTGACAATCACCTCATTTAGACGAAAATCGCTGCAGGATACAAACCTCGAAGAAAGAACCGCAGTGCACCAGAGTCCTCTGCTGAGCGTATCAGTTGTCAGTGACTAGTGCTAAGAAGCAGGATCGGAACCAGCTAGCTTTGCTGCCACATACCTAATCGCCATGAAGCCTTCTGTGGTAAACATGACACTTGCTGTTAGGCTCCGAGAGGCAGACAACACTTTGCTATGTGCAGAGGAAATGAGAGCTACTGTGTGGTGTGCACGCTTTCTTCTTAGCTTCAGGTACACTTCTGTGCTCTTCGCTATGCAGACTGGAGAGCGTGCATGCTCTTGATACTAGAAGAGTGGCAGACTGATATTAAACAGAGAGTTTAGAAGAAAAGCGCACGTGCCAGGCGTGTTTTTTGAGCAAATAAACTTAGCTGCAGAGTGTTCTGTGTGAGGACTAGGTGACAATTCATCTCTGTTAGAGAGAAGACGATGCAAGATACAAACCGCAAACAAAGAAACTCAGTGTACCAGAGTGCTCTGCTGAGCCTATCAGTTGTCAGTGACTAGTGCTAAAAAGCAGGATCAACGTATGCCAGCTTTCTTACTGGATACCTATTCGTCTAGCTGCCTTCTGTGGAAAATATTGGAGATGCAGGGATCGCATGTCTATGTGTCGTGGACAGTGAGAAGTGCTGCGGTGTGTGCACTTTTCTCTTTATCTTCAGTTAAACTTCTCTGCTGCAGAGTTCAAAGAGTGCTTGGAACTCTTACAAGAAGCAGGGCAGACTGATCCGGTAGAGAGGCATAGAAGAAAAGTGCACGTCCCAGCCGTGTTTTTTGAGCAAATAAACGTAGCAGCAGAGTGTTTTGTGTGAGGAGAGGGTGACAATCACCTCATTTAGACGAAAATCGCTGCAGGATACTTTTGGAGAGACCAACACTGCCTCCAAACTGGTACAGGCGTGTTTAGTCAGCAGAAAATCCTAGCAGCAGAGTGCTCTTTCTGTGTGAGGACTAGGTGAGAAATCATCTTCATTAGAAAGAAAACGCTGCAAGATACAAACTGCGAACAAAGAAACTCAGTGCACCAGCGTGCTCTGTGCAGCGTATCAGTTGTTAGTGACTAGTGCTAAGAAGCAGCATCAACGTATGCTAGCTTTCTTACTGAATACCTATTCGTCTTGCTGCCTTCTGTGGTAAATATTGGAGATGCCGGGATCTCATGTCTATGTGTAGTGGACAGTGAGAACTACTGTGTGGTGTGCACGCTTTCTTCTTAGCTTTAGGTACACTTCTTTGCTATTCGCTATGCAGACTTGAAAGAGTGCTTGGAACTCTTACAAGAAGCAGGGCAGACTGATATCAAACAGAGAGTTTAGAAGAAAAGTTCACGTCCCAGCCGTGTTTAGTCTGCAGAAAAACATAGCAGGAGCGTGTTGGAGGTGAGGAGTAGGCGAAAATTTACCTTCCTTAGAGAGAAATCGCCCCAGGACACAAAGCCCTGAAAAAGAAGCCGCTGAGCACCAGAGCTACGAAGAAAGCGCAAACGCCACCTAGTAGTTCTTCCTTCCGCTGCACATACCAATGTGTTGTCTGCATCTCGGAGCCTAAAAGCAAGCGTCATGTTTAACACGGAAGGCTGCATGAGGATTAGGTATGTAGTAGCAAAGCTAGCTGATATTGATCCCGCTTCTTAGCACTAGTCACTGACAACTGATAGGCGGAGCAGAGCACTCTGGTGCCCTGAGTCTCCTTCTTCGCTGTTTGAATCTTGCAGCAATTTCTCTCTACCGGAGACCATTTGTTACCTAGCACTTCAACAGAACACACTGCTGCTAGCCCGGACGGGCCGGGCGATCGCGGGTTACGCAGTGTGCTCACTAGCAAAAGTTCACCGGTTCCGTCAGCAGGGGTCGCTCTTGGTCCACGAAAAGGAAAGCCCAGCTCTTGACTATGTCAGAACGTGGTGCTAGGTTTCCCCCTGCACTTTACTGTTCCAAGGCTGTTGAGAATACAAGGCGTTCTTAATGCGTGTGTTCTCCAAATAACTTTGACACAGCATACCGGTTGCAAGCACTTAGTGGTAAGAAGGAAGTTCAACGTCCGATAGCTTTACAGCTCCAATATCTACACTTCATGCAGCCTTCTATGGTAAATACCCGAGGTGCAGAGAACTCATTTCTATGTGTAGTGGAAAGAGAGAACTACTGTGAGGTGTGCACGCTTCCTTCTTAGCTCTAAGTACTTGTCGGTGGTTTTTGCTAGGAAGAGTGGAAGGAGTGCATGGCACTGGCTACTTTTGGAGAGACCAACACTACCTCCAAACTGGTATTAAGAAACTGGGAGGGTGTGGGTTTTTTTCAGAGGGAAAATGGCCAATGTTCGTATCCAGGGCAACTGGCCTGAGACTGGGCGTCTGACAGCTCAAATTCCAAAAGGGTCAGGATTTCTCCTAGACTTAAGATGCCACCACTGAGAAACCTGGTGGTTCATGGACTGCCAAAAGCCTCCTCAAAATACATATTACAAAAGTGGTGAAGTGATCTTTATGTCACAGAGAAATGGGCCCTTCTTTGCATGCAGGGCCTTTGGCCTGAGACTGGGCTTCAGCCAGCTAAAATTCTGAAAGGAATAGGATTTCTCCCAGACTAAAGATGCCACCAGTTAGAACCCTGACCACTTTTGGATAGACTATATTTTCCTCAGAACGGTCATAAAGAAACTGGGACGGTATGGTTTCTTTCAGCAGGAAAATAGCCAATGTTTGTAGTCATGGCAATGGGGCGGAGACTGGGCGTTTGACAGCTAAAATTCTGAAAGGATCAGGATTTCTCCCAGACTAAAGATGCCAACATTTACCACCACGGCTACTTTTGGACAGACCAACACTGCCTCCAAACTGGTATTAAGAAATTGGGAGGGTGTGGTTTTTTTTCAGAGGGAAAATGGCCAATGTTCGTATCCTGGTCTACTGGCTTGAGACTGGGCGTCTGACAGCTAAAATTCCGAAAGGATCAGGATTTCTACCAGACTACAGATGCCACCTCTTAGAACCCTGGCTACTTTTGCAGAGACAATGTCTTCCTCCAAACCGCCATTAAGAAACTGGGAGGGTGTAGTTTTTTTCATAGGCAAAATGGTCAATGTACGGGTCCAGGGCCCTAGGCCGGAGACTGGGCGTCTGACAGCTAAAATTCTGAAAGGATCAGGATTTCTCTCAGACTAAAGATGCCACCTCTTAGAACCCTGGCTACATTTGGAGAGACTCAGTCTTCCTCAAAAATGGTATTAAGAAACAGGGAGGGTGCGGTTATTTTCAGAGGGAAAATTGCCATTGTTCATATCCAGGGCCCTTGGCTGGAGACGGGGCATCTGACAGCTAAAATTCTGAAAGGATCAGGATTTCTCCCAGACAGAAGATGTCAGCAGTTAGAAGCCTGGCTACTTTTGGAGAGACCAACACTACCTCCAAACTGGTATTAAGAAACTGGGAGGGTGTGGGTTTTTTCAGAGGGAAAATAGCCAATGTACGTGTCCAGGGCCCTTACCCAGAGTGAGGGCGTCTCACAGCTAAAATTCCAAAAGGATCAGGATTTCTCCCCGACTTAAGAAGCCACGAGTTAAAACCATAGACAATTTTGGAGAGACAATGTCTTCCTCAGAACGGTATTAAGAAACTGGGAGGGTGTGGGTTTTTTCAGAGGGAAAATGGCCAATGTACGTGTCCAGGGCCCTTACCCAGAGTGAGGGCGTCTCACAGCTAAAATTCCGAAAGGATCAGGATTTCTCCTAGACTAAAGATGCAACCACTTAGAACCCTGGCTGTTCAAGGAGTGCCAAAAGCCCCCTTTAAATGGATATTACAAAAGTGGTGAAGTGATCTTCATTTCTCAGAGAAATAGGCCCTTCTTTGCATGCAGGGCCTTTGGCCTTACACTGGGCGTCTGACAGCTACAATTCTGAAAGGATCAGGATTCCTCCCAGACTAAAGACGCCACCTCTTAGAACCCTGGCTACTTTTGGATAGACAATGTCTTCCTCCAAACTGCCATTAAGAAACTGGGAGTGTGTGGGTTTTTTCAGATGGAAAATGGCCAAGGTATGGGTCAGGGCCCTTGTCCGGAGACTGGGCGTCTGACAGCTCAAATTCCGAAAGGATCAGGAATTCTCCCAGACTAAAGATGCCACCTATTAGAACCTTGGCTACTTTTGGAGAGACAATGTCTTTCTCCAGACTGCCATCAAGAAATTGGGATGGTGTTTTTTTTTTTTTTTCAGAGGGGAAATGGCCAATGTTTGTATCCAGGGCAATTGGCCTGAGACTGGGTGTCTAACAGCTCAAATTCTAAAAGGGACAGGATTTCTCCTAGACTAAAGATGCCACCACTGAGAAACCTGGCTGTTCATGGAGTGCCAAAAGCCCCCTCTAAATGGATATTACAAAAGTGGTGAAGTGATCTTCATTTTCAGAGAAATAGGCCCTTCTTTGCATGCAGGGTCTTGGCCTGCTAAAATTCCAAAAGGATCAGGATTTCTTCCCGACTTAAGATGCCTCCAGTTAGAACCCTGGAACTTTTGGAGAGACAGTGTCTTCCTCAGAACGGTCATAAAGAAACTGCGACAGTGTGGTGTATTTTCAGAGGGAAAATGGCTAACGTTCTTATCCAGGGCCTTTGGCCTGAGACTGGGCGTCTGACAGCTACAATTCTGAAAGGATCAGGATTCATCCCAGACTAAAGATGCGACCTCTTAGAACCCTTGCTACTTTTGGATAGAGAATGTCTTCCTCCAAGCTGCGATTAAGAAACTGGGAGGGTGTAGTTTTTCATAGGTAAAATGGCCAAGGTATGGGTCCGGGGCCCTTGGCCGGAGACTGGGCGTCTGACAGCTCAAATTCAGAAAGGATCAGGATTTCTCCCAGACTAAAGATGCCACCTCTTAGAATCTTGGCTACTTTTGGAGAGACTCTATCTTCCCCAAAAATGGTATTAAGAAACAGGGAGGGGGTGGTTTTTTTCAGAGGGAAAATTGCCATTGTTCATATCCAGGGCCCTTGGCTGGAGACGGGGCATCTGACAGCTAAAATTCTGAAAGGACCAGGATTTCTCCCAGACTGAAGATGCCAGCAGTTAGAAGCCTGGCTACTTTTGGAGAGACCAACACTACCTCTAAAATGGTATTAAGAAACTGGGAGGGTGTGGGTTTTTTCAGAGGGAAAATGGCCAATGTACGTGTCCAGGGCCCTTGCCCAGAGTGTGGGCGTCTGACAGCTAAAATTCCAAAAGGATCAGGATTTCTCCCCGACTTAAGATGCCACCAGTTAAAACCCTAGCCACTTTTGGATAGACAATGTCTTCCTCAGAACGGTCATAAAGAACCTGGGAGGGTGTGGTTTTTTTTCAGAGGGAAAATGGCCAATGTTCGTATCCAGGGCAATTGGTGTGAGACTGGGCATCTGACAGCTCAAATTCCAAAAGGGTCAGGATTTCTCCTAGACTTAAGATGCCACCGCTGAGAAACCTGGTGGTTCATGGACTGCCAAAAGCCTCCTCAAAATACATATTACAAAAGTGGTGAAGTGATCTTTATGTCACAGAGAAATGGGCCCTTCTTTGCATGCAGGGCCTTTGGCCTGAGACTGGGCTTCAGCCAGCTAAAATTCTGAAAGGAATAGGATTTCTCCCAGACTAAAGATGCCACCAGTTAGAACCCTGACCACTTTTGGATAGACTATATTTTCCTCAGAACGGTCATAAAGAAACTGGGACGGTATGGTTTCTTTCAGCAGGAAAATAGCCAATGTTTGTAGTCATGGCAATGGGGCGGAGACTGGGCGTTTGACAGCTAAAATTCTGAAAGGATCAGGATTTCTCCCAGACTAAAGATGCCAACATTTACCACCACGGCTACTTTTGGACAGACCAACACTGCCTCCAAACTGGTATTAAGAAATTGGGAGGGTGTGGTTTTTTTTCAGAGGGAAAATGGCCAATGTTCGTATCCTGGTCTACTGGCTTGAGACTGGGTGTCTGACAGCTAAAATGCCGAAAGGATCAGGATTTCTACCAGACTACAGATGCCACCTCTTAGAACCCTGGCTACTTTTGCAGAGACAATGTCTTCCTCCAAACCGCCATTAAGAAACTGGGAGGGTGTAGTTTTTTTCATAGGCAAAATGGTCAATGTACGGGTCCAGGGCCCTAGGCCGGAGACTGGGCGTCTGACAGCTAAAATTCTGAAAGGATCAGGATTTCTCCCAGACTAAAGATGCCACCTGTTAGAACCCTGGCTACATTTGGAGAGACTCAGTCTTCCTCAAAAATGGTATTAAGAAACAGGGAGGGTGCGGTTATTTTCAGAGGGAAAATTGCCATTTTTCATATCCAGGGCCCTTGGCTGGAGACGGGGCATCTGACAGCTAAAATTCTGAAAGGATCAGGATTTCTCCCAGACTGAAGATGTCAGCAGTTAGAAGCCTGGCTACTTTTGGAGAGACCAACACTACCTCTAAGCTGGAATTAAGAAACTGGGAGGGTGTGGGTTTTTTCAGAGGGAAAATGGCCAATGTACGTGTCCAGGGCCCTTGCCCAGAGTGAGGGCGTCTGACAGCTAAAATTCCAAAAGGATCAGGATTTCTCCCCGACTTAAGAAGCCACCAGTTAAAACCATAGACAATTTTGGAGAGACAATGTCTTCCTCAGAACGGTCATAAGAAACTGGGAGGGTGTGGGTTTTTTCAGAGGGAAAATGGCCAATGTACGTGTCCAGGGCCCTTGCCCAGAGTGAGGGCGTCTGACAGCTAAAATTCCGAAAGGATCAGGATTTCTCCCAGACTAAAGATGCCACCACTGAGAAACCTGGCAGTTCATGGACTGCCAAAAGCCTCCTCTAAATGGATATAACAAAAGTGGTGAAGTGATCTTTATGTCACAGAGAACTAGGCCCTTCTTTGCATGCAGGGCCTTTGGCCTGAGATTGGAGGTCTGACAGCTAAAATTCTGAAAGGAATAGGATTTCTCCCAGACTAGAGATGCCACCAGTTAGAACCCTGAACACTTTTGAAAAGACTATATCTTCCTCAGAACGGTTGTAAAGAAACTGGGAGGGTGTGGTTTTTTTCAGAGCGAAAATTGCCAATGTTCGTATCCAGGGCAACTGGCCTGAGACTGGGCGTCTGACAGCTCAAATTCCGAATGAATCAGGATTTCGCCCAGACTAAAGATGCCACCACAGAGAACCCTGGCTGTTCATGGAGTGCCAAAAGCCCCCTCTAAATGGATATTACAAAAGTGGTGAAGTGATCGATATTTAACGGAGAAATAGGGCCTCCTTCGGATGCAGGGCCATGGTCCTGAGACTGGGCGTCTGACAGCTAAAATTCAGAAAGGATCAGGATTTCTCCCAGACTAAAGATGCCAGCAGTTAGAAGCCTGGCTACTTTTTCAAAGACCAACACTACCTCCAAACTAGTATTAAGATACTGGGAGGGTGTGGGTTTTTTCAGAGGGAAAATGGCCAATGTTCGTATCCAGGGCAATTAGCCTGAGGGTGGGCGTCTGACAGCTCAAATTCCGAAAGGATCAGGATTTCTCCTAGACTAAAGATGCAACCACTTAGAACCCTGGCTGTTCATGGAGTGCCAAAAGCCCCCTTTAAATGGATATTACAAAAGTGGTGAAGTGATCTTTATGTCACAGAGAAATGGGCCCTTCTTTGCATGCAGGGTCTTCGGCCTGCTAAAATTCCAAAAGGATCAGGATTTCTTCCCGACTTAAGATGCCTCCAGTTAGAACCCTTGCACTTTTGGAGAGACAGTGTCTTCCTCAGAACGGTCATAAAGAAACTGCGACAGTGTGGTGTATTTTCAGAGGGAAAATGGCTAACGTTCTTATCCAGGGCCTTTGGCCTGAGACTGGGCGTCTGACAGCTACAATTCTGAAAGGATCAGGATTCCTCCCAGACTAAAGATGCCACCTCTTAGAACCCTGGCTACTTTTGGATAGACAATGTCTTCCTCCAAACTGCCATTAAGAAACTGGGAGGGTGTGGGTTTTTTCAGATGGAAAATGGCCAAGATATGGGTCCGGGGCCCTTGTCCGGAGACTGGGCGTCTGACAGCTCAAATTCAGAAAGGATCAGGATTTCTCCCAGACTAAAGATGCCGCCTCTTAGAATCTTGGCTACTTTTGGAGAGACTCTATCTTCCCCAAAAATGGTATTAAGAAACAGGGAGGGTGTGGTTTTTTTCAGAGGGAAAATTGCCATTGTTCATATCCAGGGCCCTTGGCTGGAGACGGGGCATCTGACAGCTAAAATTCTGAAAGGACCAGGATTTCTCCCAGACTGAAGATGCCAGCAGTTAGAAGCCTGGCTACTTTTGGAGAGACCAACACTACCTCTAAACTGGAATTAAGAAATTGGGAGGGTGTGGGTTTTTTCAGAGGGAAAATGGCCAATGTACGTGTCCAGGGCCCTTGCCCAGAGTGAGGGCGTCTGACAGCTAAAATTCCGAAAGGATCAGGATTTCTCCTAGACTAAAGATGCAACTACTTAGAACCCTGGCTGTTCATGGAGTGCCAAAAGCCCCCTTTAAATGGATATTACAAAAGTGTTGAAGTGATCTTCATTTCTCAGAGAAATAGGCCCTTCTTTGCATGCAGGGCCTTTGGCCTTACACTGGGCGTCTGACAGCTACAATTCTGAAAGGATCAGGATTCCTCCCAGACTAAAGACGCCACCTCTTAGAACCCTGGCTACATTTGGATAGACAATGTCTTCCTCCAAACTGCCATTAAGAAACTGGGAGTGTGTGGGTTTTTTCAGATGGAAAATGGCCAAGGTATGGGTCCGGGGCCCTTGTCCGGAGACTGGGCGTCTGACAGCTCAAATTCCGAAAGGATCAGGAATTCTCCCAGACTAAAGATGCCACCTCTTAGAACCCAGGCTACTTTTGGAGAGACAATGTCTTTCTCCAGACTGCCATCAAGAAACTGGGATGGTGTGGTTTTTTTTCAGAGGGGAAATGGCCAATGTTTGTATCCAGGGCAATTGGCCTGAGACTGGGCGTCTAACAGCTCAAATTCTAAAAGGGACAGGATTTCTCCTAGACTAAAGATGCCACCACTGAGAAACCTGGCTGTTCATGGAGTGCCAAAAGCCCCCTTTAAATGGATATTACAAAAGTGGTGAAGTGATCTTCATTTCTCAGAGAAATAGGCCCTTCTTTGCATGCAGGGTCTTCGGCCTGCTAAAATTCCAAAAGGATCAGGATTTCTTCCCGACTTAAGATGCCTCCAGTTAGAACCCTGGCACTTTTGGAGAGACAGTGTCTTCCTCAGAACGGTCATAAAGAAACTGCGACAGTGTGGTGTATTTTCAGAGGGAAAATGGCTAACGTTCTTATCCAGGGCCTTTGGCCTGAGACTGGGCGTCTGACAGCTACAATTCTGAAAGGATCAGGATTCCTCCCAGACTAAAGATGCCACCTCTTAGAACCCTGGCTACTTTTGGATAGACAATGTCTTCCTCCAAACTGCCATTAAGAAACTGGGAGGGTGTAGTTTTTCATAGGTAAAATGGCCAAGGTATGGGTCCGGGGCCCTTGTCCGGAGACTGGGCGTCTGACAGCTCAAATTCAGAAAGGATCAGGATTTCTCCCAGACTAAAGATGCCACCTCTTAGAATCTTGGCTACTTTTGGAGAGACTCTATCTTCCCCAAAAATGGTATTAAGAAACAGGGAGGGGGTGGTTTTTTTCAGAGGGAAAATTGCCATTGTACATATCCAGGGCCCTTGGCTGGAGACGGGGCATCTGACAGCTAAAATTCTGAAAGGACCAGGATTTCTCCCAGACTGAAGATGCCAGCAGTTAGAAGCCTGGCTACTTTTGGAGAGACCAACACTACCTCCAAACTGGTATTAAGAAACTGGGAGGGTGTGGGTTTTTTCAGAGGGAAAATGGCCAATGTACGTGTCCAGGGCCCTTGCCCAGAGTGTGGGCGTCTGACAGCTAAAATTCCGAAAGGATCAGGATTTCTCCCGGACTTAAGATACCACCAGTTAAAACCATTAACACTTTTAGAGAGACAATGTCTTCCTCAGAACAGTCATAAAGAACCTGGGAGGGTGTGTTTTTTTTTCAGAGGGAAAATGGCCTATGTTCGTATCCAGGGCAATTGGTGTGAGACTGGGCATCTGACAGCTCAAATTCCAAAAGGGTCAGGATTTCTCCTAGACTTAAGATGCCACCACTGAGAAACCTGGTGGTTCATGGACTGCGAAAAGCCTCCTCAAAATACGTATTACAAAAGTGGTGAAGTGATCTTTATGTCACAGAGAAATGGGCCCTTCTTTGCATGCAGGGCCTTTGGCCTGAGACTGGGCTTCAGCCAGCTAAAATTCTGAAAGGAATAGGATTTCTCCCAGACTAAAGATGCCACCAGTTAGAACCCTGACCACTTTTGGATAGACTATATTTTCCTCAGAACGGTCATAAAGAAACTGGGACGGTATGGTTTCTTTCAGCAGGAAAATAGCCAATGTTTGTAGTCATGGCAATGAGGCGGAGACTGGGCGTTTGACAGCTAAAATTCCGAAAGGATCAGGATTTCTCCCAGACTAAAGATGCCAACATTTACCACCACGGCTACTTTTGGACAGACCAACACTGCCTCCAAACTGGTATTAAGAAATTGGGAGGGTGTGGTTTTTTTTCAGAGGGAAAATGGCCAATGTTCGTATCCTGGTCTACTGGCTTGAGACTGGGCGTCTGACAGCTAAAATTCCGAAAGGATCAGGTTTTCTACCAGACTACAGATGCCACCTCTTAGAACCCTGGCTACTTTTGCAGAGACAATGTCTTCCTCCAAACCGCCATTAAGAAACTGGGAGGGTGTAGTTTTTTTCATAGGTAAAATGGTCAATGTACGGGTCCAGGGACCTAGGCCGGAGACTGGGCGTCTGACAGCTAAAATTCTGAAAGGATCAGGATTTCTCCCAGACTAAAGATGCCACCTGTTAGAACCCTGGCTACATTTGGAGAGACTCAATCTTCCTCAAAAATGGTATTAAGAAACAGGGAGGGTGCGGTTATTTTCAGAGGGAAAATTGCCATTGTTCATATCCAGGGCCCTTGGCTGGAGACGGGGCATCTGACAGCTAAAATTCTGAAAGGATCAGGTTTTCTCCCAGACTGAAGATGTCAGCAGTTAGAAGCCTGGCTACTTTTGGATAGACCAACACTACCTCCAAACTGGTATTAAGAAACTGGGAGGGTGTGGGTTTTTTCAGAGGGAAAATGGCCAATGTACGTGTCCAGGGCCCTTGCCCAGAGTGAGGGCGTCTGACAGCTAAAATTCCGAAAGGATCAGGATTTCTCCCCGACTTAAGAAGCCACCAGTTAAAACCATAGACAATTTTGGAGAGACAATATCTTCCTCAGAACGGTCATAAGAAACTGGGAGGGTGTGGGTTTTTTCAGAGGGAAAATGGCCAATGTACGTGTCCAGGGCCCTTGCCCAGAGTGAGGGCGTCTGACAGCTAAAATTCCGAAAGGATCAGGATTTCTTCCCGACTTAAGAAGCAAGCAGTTAAAACCATAGACACTTTTGGAGAGACAATGTCTTCCTCAGCACGGTCATAAAGAACCTGGGAGGGTATGGGTTTTTTTCAGAGGGAAAATGGCCAGTGTTCGTATCCAGGGCAATTGGTGTGAGACTGGGCATCTGACGGCTCAAATTCCAAAAGGGTCAGGATTTCTCCTAGACTAAAGATGCCACCACTGAGAAACCTGGCAGTTCATGGACTGCCAAAAGCCTCCTCTAAATGGATATTACAAAAGTGGTGAAGTGATCTTTATGTCACAGAGAACTAGGCCCTTCTTTGCATGCAGGGCCTTTGGCCTGAGACTGGAGGTCTGACAGCTAAAATTCTGAAAGGAATAGGATTTCTCCCAGACTAGAGATGCCACCAGTTAGAACCCTGAACACTTTTGAAAAGACTATATCTTCCTCAGAACGGTCGTAAAGAAACTGGGAGGGTGTGGTTTTTTTCAGAGGGAAAATTGCCAATGTTCGTATCCAGGGCAACTGGCCTGAGACTGGGCGTCTGACAGCTCAAATTCCGAATGCATCAGGATTTCGCCCAGACTAAAGATGCCACCACTGAGAACCCTGGCTGTTCATGGAGTGCCAAAAGCCCCCTCTAAATGGATATTACAAAAGTGGTGAAGTGATCGATATTTAACGGAGAAATAGGGCCTCCTTCGGATGCAGGGCCATGGTCCTGAGACTGGGCGTCTGACAGCTAAAATTCAGAAAGGATCAGGATTTCTCCCAGACTAAAGATGCCAGCAGTTAGAAGCCTGGCTACTTTTTCAAAGACCAACACTACCTCCAAACTAGTATTAAGAAACTGGGAGGGTGTGGGTTTTTTCAGAGGGAAAATGGCCAATGTTCGTATCCAGGGCAATTGGCCTGAGGGTGGGCGTCTGACAGCTGAAATTCCGAAAGGATCAGGATTTCTCCTAGACTAAAGATGCAACCACTTAGAACCCGCAGGCCGAGCCGGTCTCAGGACCATGGTCCTGCATGAAAACAAGGGCCTATTTACTCTGGAAATAGGATCAGCACCACATTTTAATATGCATTTAGAGGAGGCTTTGGACTCATGAACAGCAAGGTATGTCGGGGTTGGAACTGCTGACAGCTCAATTCGAAAGTATCAGGAATTCTCCAGCTGATGCAAATTACTTTTGTTTGAGGCCGCTCGGTCTCCCCCCCCCCCCCCCCCCCCCCCCCCCCCCCCCCCCCCCCCCCCCCCCCCCCCCCCCCCCCCCCCCCCCCCCCCCCCCCCCCCCCCCCCCCCCCCCCCCCCCCCCCCCCCCCCCCCCCCCCCCCCCCCCCCCCCCCCCCCCCCCCCCCCCCCCCCCCCCCCCCCCCCCCCCCCCCCCCCCCCCCCCCCCCCCCCCCCCCCCCCCCCCCCCCCCCCCCCCCCTTTTTTTTTTTTTTTTTTTTTTTTTTTTTTTTTTTTTTTTTTTTTTTTTTTTTTTTTTTTTTTTTTTTTTTTTTTTTTTTTTTTTTTTTTTTTTTTTTTTTTTTTTTTTTTTTTTTTTTTTTTTTTTTTTTTTTTTTTTTTTTTTTTTTTTTTTTTTTTTTTTTTTTTTTTTTTTTTTTTTTTTTTTTTTTTTTTTTTTTTTTTTTTTTTTTTTTTTTTTTTTTTTTTTTTTTTTTTTTTTTTTTTTTTTTTTTTTTTTTTTTATCCTTTCGAATTTTAGCTGGCGAAGCACAGTCTCATGCCAATGGCCCTGCATGCAAAGAAGGGCCTAGTTCTCTGAGAAATGAAGATCACTTCACCACTTTTGTAATATCCATTTAGAGGGGGCTTTTGGCACTCCATGAACAACCAGGGTTCTCAGTGGTGGCATCTTTAGTCTGGGAAATTTTGATCCTTTCTGAATTTGAGCTATCGAGCCTTGATCTCAGGCCAGGTGCCCTGGATACGAACATTTGCCATTTTCCCTCTGAAAAAAACCACACCTCCCAGTTTCTTAATACCAGTTTGGAGGTAGTGTTGGTCTCTCCAAAGTAGCCAGTGCCATGCATCCTTCCACTCTTCCTAGCAAAATCCACGACAAGTTCTTAGAGCTAGAAGGAAGTGTGCACACCTCACAGTAGTTCTCTTTCCGCACTACACATAGAAATGAGTTCTCTGCCTCGGGTATTTACCATAGAAGGCTGCATGAAGTGTAGATATTGGAGCTGTAAAGCTATCGGACGTTGAACTTCCTTCTTACCACTAAGTGCTTGCAACCGGTATGCTGTGTCAAGTTATTTGGAGAACACACGCATTAAGAACGCCTTGTATTCTGAACAGCCTTGGGAAAAGTAAAGTGCAGGGAAACCGAGCACCACGTTCTGACATAGTCAAGAGCTGGGCTTTCCTTTTCGTGGAGCAAGAGCGACCCCTGCTGACGGAACCGGTGAACTTTGCTAGTGAGCACACTGCGTAACCCGCCATCGCCCCGGGCCCGTCCGGGCTAGCAGCAGTGTGTTCTGTTGAAGTGCTAGGTAACAAATCGTCTCCGGTAGAGAGAAATCGCTGCAAGATTCAAACAGCGAAGAAGGAGACTCAGGGCACCAGAGTGCTCTGCTCCGCCTATCAGTTGCCAGTGACTAGTGCTAAGAAGCGGGATCAATATCAGCTAGCTTTGCTACTACATACCTAATCCTCATGCAGCCTTCCGTGTTAAACATGACGCTTGCTTTTAGGTTCCGAGATGCGGACAACACATTGGTATGTGCAGCGGAAGGAAGAACTACTAGGCGGCGTCCGCGCTTTCTTCGTAGCTCTGGTGCTCAGCGGCTTCTTTTTCAGGGCTTTGTGTCCTGGGGCGATTTCTCTCTAAGGAAGGTAAATTTTCGCCTACTCCTCACCTCCAACACGCTCCTGCTATGTTTTTCTGCAGACTAAACACGGCTGGGACGTGAACTTTTCTTCTAAACTCTCTGTTTGATATCAGTCTGCCCTGCTTCTTGTAAGAGTTCCAAGCACCTTTTCCAAGTCTGCATAGCTAATAGCAAAGAAGTGTACCTAAAGCAGAAGAAAGCCGCACACCACATACAGTAAAGTTCCCACTGTCCACTACACATAGACATGAGATCCCGGCATTCCAATATTTACCACAGAAGGCAGCAAGACGAATAGGTATTCGAAGAAAGCCAGCATACGCTTGATGCTGCTTCAGCACCAGTCACTAACAACTGATAGCTCACAGAGCACCTGGCACTGAGTTTCTTTGTTCGCAGTTTGTATCTTGCAGCTTTTCTAATGAAGATGATTTCTCACCTAGTCCTCACACAGAAAGAGCACTCTGCTGCTAGGATTTTCTGCTGACTAAACAGCTGGCTCACGTTTTCTAGACCCTCTGTACCATAGCAGTCAGCCCTGCTGTTTGTAAGCATGCCATGCACTCTTCCACTTTTCCTAGGGCATGTTTGGAGGCAGTGTTGGTCTCTCCAAAAGTAGCCAGGGTGGCAAATGGTGGCATCTTTAGTCTGGGAGAAATTCTGATCCTTTTGGAATTTTAGCTGTCAGACGCCCTCACTCTGTAAGGGCCCTGGACACGTACATTGGCCATTTTCCCTCTGAAAAACCCACACCCTCCCAGTTTCTTAATACCAGTTTGGACGCAGTGTTGGTCTCTCCAAAAGTAGCCAGGCTTCTAACTGGTGGCGTCTTTAGTCTGGGAGTAAACCTGATCCTTTCGAATTTTAGCTGTCAGATGCCCCGCTCCAGCCAAGGGCCCTGATGAACAATGGCAATTCCTGAAAAAA
>JAREIS010001135.1:0-50069 GCA_030060385.1 Muscicapa striata striata
CCCAAAATCATAAATGTGAATTTGGGGGTCCCCAAAATCCCAAATGTGGCTTTGGGGGTTCCTAAAATCATAAATGTGGATTTGGGGGTTCCCAAAATCCCAAATGAGAATTTGGGGGTTCCAAAATTCCAAATGTGGATTTGGGGGTTCCCAAAATCCCAAATGTGAATTTGGGGGTTCCTAAAATCCCAAATGTGACTTTGGGGGTTCCCAAAATCCCAAATATGGATTTAGGGGATCCCCAAAACTTCCCTGTGGGATTTGGGGTTCCTAAAATCCCAAATGTGGATTTTGGGGATCCCCAAAATTTCCCTGTAGGATTTGGGGACCCCAAATCCCCAATTATGGATTTGGGGGATCCCAAAAATCCCAAATATGAATTTGGGGGTCCCCAAAACTTCCCTGTGGGATTTGGGGACCCCAAAATTTCCCGGGGGATTTGGGGAGTCCTGGAGACCCCAAATGTGGATTTGGGGATCCCCAAAATCCCAAATATGAATTTGGGGGATCCCCAAAAGTTCCCAGTGGGTTTTTGGGGATCCCCAAAATTTCCTGTGGGATTTGGGGGTTCCTAAAATCCCAAATGTGGATTTGGGGGATCCCCAAACCCTAAAAGTGAATTTGGGGGTTCCAAAATCCCAAATGTGAATTTGGGGGTCCCCAAAAGTTCCCAGTGAGATTTTGGGGATCCCCAGAACTTTTCTGTGGGATTTGGGGGGTCCAAAAATCCCAAATGTGAATTTGGGGGTTACCAAAACCCCAAATATGGATTTGGGGGATCCCCAAAATTTCCCGGTGGGATTTGGGGGGTTCCCTAAACCCCAAAATTTGAATTTGGGGTCCCTGCCCCTCCCCAGTGTGGATTTGGGGGATCCCCAAAATTTCCCAGCGAGATTGGGGGATCCCCAAAAAACCCAAAATCCAAATTTTGGGACCCCCCATTCCCCCAAATTTTGACTTTTTGGATGTTCCCCCATCCCCCACCCTCCCATTTTAAAAACCCCCCAAAATTTTTTTGGGGTGACCCCAAACCCCCCCAAAAAAACAAACCACGAGCACACCAAAAACTGCTGCAAAAACCCGACCCCGTTTTGGGGTTTTTTGGGGTTTTTTTGGGTTTTTTGGATTTTTTTGGGCTTTTTTTTGGTTTTTTTGGGGACAAAAAGTGACAAATTCTGACGGGGGTGACAAAAATTTGGGGTGACCCCAAAAATTTGGGGTGACCCAAACCCCCAAAAAAACAAACCACGACCGAAACTGCTGCAAAAACCCGACCCCGTTTTTGGGTTTTTTTTGGGTTTTTTGGGGTTTTTTGGTTTTTTTGGTTTTGGGGGACAAAAAGTGACAAATTCTGAGGGGGAGGTGACAAAATTTTGGGGTGACCCCAAAAATTTGGGGTGACCCCAAACCCCCCCAAAAAACCAAAAAACACGCCCAAACTGCTGCAAAAACCCGACCCCGTTTTTGGTTTTTTTTTTTTGGGTTTTTTTGGTTTTTTTGGGGACAAAAAGTGACAAATTCTGACCGGGGGGGGTGACAAAAAATTTGGGGTGACCCCAAAAAATTTGGGGTGACCCCAAACCCCCAAAAAAACAAACCACACCCAAACTGCTGCAAAAACCCGACCCCGTTTTTTATTTATTTTAATTTTTTTTGGTTTTTTTGGGGACAAAAAGTGACAAATTCTGAGGGGGGGTGTGACAAAAAATTTGGGGTGACCCCAAAAAAAAACCCAAATTAAGTTTTGGGGTGTCACATGAGGCGACAGCAGCGCTGCTTTTCGGGGGGCGCGTCCTCGCGCGGCGCCGTGAGGCGGAGCAGCGGCGGCTCCGTGACGTCACCGGTGTCGCCGATGTCGCCGCGGGTGTCGCCGCGGGTGTCGCCGCGGGTGTCGCCGCTGTCCCCCGGCGGGTTTTTGGGGTGATTTTGGGGGTTTTTGGGGGATTTTGGGGGTTTTTGGGGTCGGGGCTCTGGGATTTGGCGGCCGCGCGGAGCCGTTTGAGGTCGGCCAAGGTGTGGGGGTGGCTTTTGTCACCCTGAGGGGACGTTGGGGACGTTGGGGACAGCGCTGGGGACAGGGGGGAGGGGGCGGAGCCGTTGGGGTGAGGGGACAGCGAGGGCGGGTCCGGGGAGGGGACCTGAGGGGACACAAAAAAAAAGGGGAGGGGACAATGGGGACATTCAGGGGGATGTCACCGATGTCACCGGTGTCACCTCCCAGTGTCACCTTGAGTGTGAGGCTGCTCCTCTCTGATGTCCCCAAGTCTCTGATGTCACCTCCAGGTTGTCCCCAATGTCCCCAAAGTCCCCAAATGTCCCCAATGTCCCCAGTATCCCCAATGTCCCCCCAGTGTCCCCAGTGTCCCACGTTGTCCCCAAGGTCACTCACCCCCAATGTCCCCAATGTCCCCCCAATGTCCCCAGTATCCCCAATGTCCCCCAGTGTCCCCAATGTCCCACATTGTCCCCAAGGTCACTCACCCCCAATGTCCCCAGTGTCCCCAGTGTCCCCAATGTCCCCAGTGTCCCCAATGTCCCTGGTGTCCCCAATGTCCTCAATGTCCCCAATGTCCCCAGTGTCCCCAAGGTCACTCACCCCCAAGGTCCCCAATGTCCCCAGTGTCCCTGGTGTCCTCAGTGTCCCCCCAATGTCCCCCCAATGTCCCCAATGTTCCCAATGTCCCCCCAGTGTCCCCAATGTCCCTGAGGTCACTCACCCAGAATGTCCCCAATGTCACCCATGATGTCCCCAAGGTCCCATGCTGTCCCCAGTGTCCCTAACCCTGATGTCACCCCCAATGTCCCCAGTGTCCCCTGATGTCCCCAGTGTCCCCAAGGTCCCACAGTGTCCCTCATAGTAATGTCACCCCTGATGTCCCCAGTGTCCCTAACCCTGATGTCACCCCTCATGTCCCCAACATTCCCAAGGTCCCACATTGTCCCCAATGTCCCCAGTGTCCCTCATTGTCCCCAGTGTCCTCATCCTGATGTCACCCCCGATGTCACCCCCAGTGATGTCCCCACTGCCCCTCATTGTCCCCAGCACCTCTCCCCTCATGTCCCCAAGGTCCCACATTGTCCCCAAGGTCCCACATTGTCCCCAAGCTCACTCACCCCCAGTGTCCCACAATGTCCCCAATGTCCCCAAGGTCCCACAATGTCCCCGAGGTCACTCACCCACAATGTCCCCAATGTCACCCCTGATGTCCCCAAGGTCCCACACTGTCCCCAGTGTCCCTCACCCCGCTATTGTCCCCAGTGTCCCACATCGTCCCCAACGTCCCTAAACATGTCCCCAATGTCCCCTGAGGTGTCCCTGTCCCCAATCCCCCCAATCCCCCAAAGTCCCCAATGTCCCCAGTGTCCCCAGTGTCTCCTGAGTGTCCCCAATGTCCCTCCAGTGTCCCTGAAGTGTCCCTGACCTCAGTGTCCTCAATGTCCCCAGTGTCCCAGCAGTGTCCCCAATGTCCCCAATCCCCCAATGTCCCAATGTCCCCAATGTCCCCAGTGTCCCAGCAGTGTCCCCAATGTCCCCAATCCCCCCAATGTCCCAATGTCCCCAATGTCCCCAATGTCCCCAATGTCCCAATGTCCCCCAATGTCCCCCATTGTCCCCAATCCCCCCAATGTCCCCAATGTCCCCAATGCCCCCAATCACCCCCAATGTCCCCAGTGTCCCCAATGTCCCCAATGTCCCCAATGTCCCCCCAGTGTCCCCAATGTCCCCAATCCCCCACAGTGTCCCCGCAGTGTCCCTGACCCCGCTGCTGGCCGTCCCCTCCGGTGTCCCCTCCGTTGGTGTCCCCTCGTCCTCGCTGTCCCCGTGTCCCCCTCGCTGCCACACGAGCGCCTCACGCTGCTGCTGCCGCCGGTACAGGCTGGAGCGCTGCGACAGGCTGGCCCTGCGCCCCGCCTTCCTGCAATTAACCACCGTAATTAATTAATGAGATTAATTAATGACTCATTAATTAACGGGATTGATCAATGGGAATCGTTAATGGGAATTAACGGGACTTTGGGATTGTGGGATTTGGGGATTCACAGGGAATTCCGACAGGCTGGCCCTGCGCCCCGCCTTCCTGCAATTAACCGGGTTCATTAATTAATAATTAATAAATAATTAATTAATGGGATTGATCAATGGGAATCGTTAACGGGAATGAACGGGAATTTGGGATTGTTGGGATTTATGGGATTTGGGGATTTACGGGGATTTCCGACAGGCTGGCCCTGCGCCCCGCCTTCCTGCAATTAACCGCGGTAATTAATTAATAATTAATGACTCGTTAATTAACGGGGATTGATCAATGGGAATCGTTAACAGCCATTAACGGGAATTTGGGATTGTTGGGATTTATGGAATTTGGGGATTTACAGGGAATTCCGACAGGCTGGCCCTGCGCCCCGCCTTCCTGCAATTAACGGGACATTAATTAATGAGATTAATTAATAACTCATTAATTAATGGGATTGATAAATGGGAATCGTTAACGGGAATGAACGGGAATTTGGGATTATGGGATTGTTGGGAATTGTGGGATTTCCAGGGATTTCTGACAGGCTGGCCCTGCGCCCCGCCTTCCTGCAATTAACGGCAATTAACGAGATCAATTAACGGGAATTAATGTTAATTAACAGGAATTTGGGATTGATGGGATTATGAGGATTTGGGGATTTCCAACGCTCTGGCCTGGCACATCACCTACCTGCAATTAATGGGTGATTAACGGCGTTAATTAACGGGATTAATTAATGGGGATTAACGGGGATTAATGGGGATTAATGGGGATTAATGGGGATTACCAGGAATTTGGGATTTATGGGATTGTGGGATTTGGGACAGGCTGGAAACTGTGCAACACCTTCCTGCCAATTAATGGAGTAATTAGCGGGGTTAATTAATGGGCATTAATTAATTAATTAATGGGGATTTATTAACAGCAATTAACGGGATTAATTATGGGATTTATGGGATTGTGGGATTTGGGGAGTTACAGGGATTTGGGAACTGTGCACCACCTTCCTGCCAATTAATGGAGTAATTAATGGGGTTAATTAATGGGAATTAATTAATTAATTAATGGGGATTTATTAACAGCAATTAACGGGATTAATTATGGGATTTATGGGATTGTGGGATTTGGGGAGTTACAGGGATTTGGGAACTGTGCACCACCTTCCTGCTAATTAATGGAGTAATTAACGGGGTTAATTAATGGGCATTAATTAATTAATTAATTAATGGGGATTTATTAACAGCAATTAACGGGATTAATTATGGGATTTATGGGAGTGTGGGGTTTGGGACAGGCTGGAAGGGCACAGCCCCCTCCTGGCAATTAACGGGGTAATTAACGGGGTTAATTAGTGGGAATGAATGGGGATTGGATGTTTAACGGGAATGTGGGATTATGGGATGGCAGTGTCACCCTGTCCCCTCCCAGTGACACCAGTGTCACCTGACCCCTCCCAGTGTCACCCCAATCCCCTCCCAGTGCCGTGTCCCCGGCTGTGTCCCCGTGTCCCCTGGCTGTGTCCCTGTGTCCCCACTGTCCCCAATGTCCCCTGGCTGTGTCCCCTGGCTGTGTCCCCTCCCCATGTCCCCGGCTGTGTCCCCGTGTCCCCATGTCCCCAGTGTCCCCAGTGTCCCCAGTGTCCCTGTGTCCCTGTGTCCCCTGGCCATGTCCCCAGTGTCCCCACTGTCCTCAATGTCCCCACTGTCCCCACTGTCCCCAATCCCCCCAATGTCCCCTGGCTGTGTCCCCACTGTCCCCATGTCCCCAATCCCCCCAATGTCCCCACTGTCCCCATGTCCCCAATGTCCCCAATCCCCCAATGTCCCCTGGCTGTGTCCCCATGTCCCCGTGTCCCCAGTGTCACCCTCGGCTGCCGGCGCTGGACGTTCTCCTCTGCAGCAACGATTCCCCTCCCCATGTCCCCAATGTCCCCAATGTCCCAATGTCCCTAATCCCCCCACTGTCCCCAATGTCCCCAATGTCCCCAATGTCCCCAGTGTCCCCACTGTCCCCAATCCCCCCAATGTCCCCAATGTCCCCACTGTCCCCACTGTCCCCAATGTCCCCAGTGTCCCCAATGTCCCAATGTCCCCAATGTCCCCATGTCCCCGTGTCCCCAGTCTGACCCTCGGCTGCCGGCGCTGGACGTTCTCCTCTGCAGCAGCGATCCCCTCCCCATGTCCCCAATGTCCCCAATGTCCCCAATGTCCCCTGGCTGTGTCCCCATGTCCCCGTGTCCCCAGTGTCACCCTCGGCTGCCGGCGCTGGACGTTCTCCTCTGCAGCAGGGCTCCGTGTCTGTGCTCCGCCCTCAGCACGGCCGCGCGTTGCAGCTGCAGCTGCAGCAGCCTGGAGCGCACGGCCTCGTCCGCACACACGTCTGGGGAGCACAACGGCACCAAATGGGGCCAAACGGGGCCAAAACGGCACCGAAATGGTGCCAAAGTGGCACCAAAATGGTGCTAAAATGGCACTAAACGGTGCCAAAATGGCACCAAACTGCACCAAAATGGTGCCAAAGTGGCACCAAAACGGCACCGAAATGGCACCGAAATGGTGCCAAAGTGACACCAAAATGGCACCGAAACGGCACTGAAATGGTGCCAAAATGGCACCAAAATGGCACCAAAATGGCACCGAAATGGCACCGAAATGGTGCTAAAATGGCACTAAACGGTGCCGAAACGGTGCCAAAATGGCACCAAAACAGCACCAAAACGGCACCGAAACAGTGCCAAAACGGTGCCAAAACGGCACCAGGATGGCACCTGAAACGGCGCCAAATGGCACCGAAATGGCACCGAAATGGCGCCAAAATGGCGCCAAAATGGCACCAAACTGCACCAAAATTGTGCCAAAGTGGCACCAAACGGCACCGAAATGGCACCAAACGGCACCAAAACGGCACCGAAATGGCACCGAAATGGTGCCAAAATGGCGCCAAAATGGCACCAAACGGCACCAAAATGGTGCCAAAGTGGTACCAAAACGGCACCGAAATGGCACCGAAATGGCACCGAAATGGCACCAAAATGCTGCCAAAATGGCACCAAAATGGCACCAAACTGCACCAAAATGGTGCCAAAGTGGTGCCAAACTGCACCGAAATGGCACCGAACGGCACCAAAATGGCGCCGAAACGGCACCAAACAGCACCGAAATGGTGCCAAAATGGCACCAAAATGGCACCAAACTGCACCAAAATGGTGCCAAAGTGGCACCAAACTGCACCGAAATGGCACCGAACGGCACCAAAATGGCGCCGAAACGGCACCAAACAGCACCGAAATGGTGCCAAAATGGCGCCAAAATGGCACCAAACTGCACCAAAATGGTGCCAAAGTGGTACCAAAACGGCACCGAAATGGCACCGAAATGGTGCCAAAATGGCACCAAAATGGCACCAAACTGCACCAAAATGGTGCCAAAGTGGCACCAAACTGCACCGAATGGCAATCACGGCACCAAAATGGCGCCGAAACGGCACCAAAACAGCACCGAAATGGTGCCAAAATGGCACCAAAATGGCACCAAAATGGTGCCGAAATGGCACCGAAATGGCACCGAAATGGCACCAAAATGGTGCTAAAATGGCACTAAACGGTGCCGAAACGGTACCAAAATGGCACCAAAACAGCACCAAAATGGCACCGAAACAGTGCCAAAACGACACCAGGTTGGCACCGAAACAGCACCAAAATGGCACCAAAACAGCACCAAAATGGCACCAAAATAGCACCAGGATGGCACCTGAAACGGCGCCAAACGGCACCGAAATGGCACCAAAATGGCACCAAAATGGCGCCAAAATGGCACCGAAACGGCGCCAAAACGGTGCCAAAATGGCACCGAAATGGCACCAAAATGGCACCAAAATGGCACCAAAATGGCGCCGAAATGGCACCGAAATGGCACTGAAATGGTGCCAAAATGGCACCAAAATGGCACCAAACCAGTGCCAAAACGGTGCCAAAACGGCACCAAACAGCACCGAAACAGTGCCAAAACAGTGCCAGGACAGCACCAAAACTGCACCAAAACGGTGACAAAACGGTGACAAAATGGCACCAAAATGGCACCAAAACGGCGCCAGGACAGCACCAAAATGGCGCCGAAAGGGCACCGAAACTGCACCAAAACGGCACCAAAACGGCACCAGAATGGCACAGAAATGTCACAGAAATGGCACCAAAACGACACCAAAACCTCACCAAGATGTCACAAAGATGTCACAGAAATGCCACCAAAACTGCAGCAAAATGGCAACAAAATGGCACCAAGACGGCACCAAGACGGCAGGAAAATGGCACCGAAACTTCACTAAGATGTCACAAAAATGTCACTGAAATGGCACCAAAACGGCACCAGAATGGCACTGAAACTGCACCAAAATGGCACCGAAATGGCATCAAAATGTCACTGAAACGTCATCAAGGTGGCACCAAAATGGCACCGAAATGTCATTAAAACGTCGCCTACATGGCACCGAAATGACACCGAAACGGCACCAAAATGGCACCAAAATGGCACTGGAATGTCACCAAAACGGCACAGAAACGGCACCAAAACGGCACAGAAATGGCACCGAAATGGCAGCAAAATGGCACTGAAATGACACTGAAACTTCACCAAGATGTCACCAAAATGTCACTGAAATGTCACCAAAATGTCACTGAAATGGCACTGAATCGGCACCGAAATGTCACCAAAGCAGCAGTGAAACATCACCAAAATGTCATGGAAAAGGCACTGAAACGGCACCAAAATGTCACCAAAATGTCACCAAAAAATATCAAAACATCACTGAAATGTCACTGAAATGTCACTGAAATGTCACTGAAATGTCACTGAAATGTTAACCAAAGTGTCACCAAAATGTCACTGAAACGGCACCGAAATGGCACCGAAATGGCACCGAAATGACACTGAAATGGCACCAAAATGGCAGGAAAATGGCACCCAGATGGCACCGAAATGGCACCGAAATGGCACCAAAACTTCACCAAGATGTCACAAAAATGTCACCGAAACGTCACCGAAATGTCACCGGAACGTCCCCAACCCCTCCCCCACGGTCCCCGCCCTGTCCCCGTGTCCCCGCTCTGTCTCACCCAGGGGGGTCTCGTCCAGGCGGGATTTGGCGCCCAGGTCGGCGCCGTGCGCCACCAGCAGCTCGGCCAGCGGCACCTGGGGACGGGACACGGCAAACGGGGGGACACGGGATGGGGGTGACCAAACCCCTCCCAGTGACACCAGTGTCACCCAAACCCCTCCCAGTGACACCAGTGTCACCGGTGCCACCCTGATCTCACCCCAGTGTCACCAGTGCCACCGTGATCTCATCCCAGTGCCACCCCAACCCCTCCCAGTGTCACCAGTGCCACCAATCCCCTCCCAGTGACACCGGTGTCACTCTGATCCTCACCCAGTGTCACCAGTGTCACCCTGATCTCACCCCAGTGTCACCAGTGTCACCCAAACCCCTCCCAGTGACACCAGTGTCACTCTGATCCTCACCCAGTGTCACCGGTGCCACCCTGATCTCACCCCAGTGTCACCAGTGTCACCCAAACCCCTCCCAGTGACACCAGTGTCACTCTGATCCTCACCCAGTGTCACCGGTGTCACCCTGATCTCACCCCAGTGTCACCAGTGTCACCCCAACCCCTCCCAGTGACACCAGTGTCACTCTGATCTCACCCCAGTGTCACCAGTGTCACCCCAACCCCTCCCAGTGTCACCAGTGTCACTCTGATCTCACCCCAGTGTCACCAGTGTCACCCCAACCCTCCCAGTGTCACCAGTGTCACTCTGATCCTCACCCAGTGTCACCGGTGTTACCCTGATCTCACCCCAGTGTCACCAGTGCCACCGTGATCTCACCCCAGTGCCACCCAAACCCCTCCCAGTGTCACCAGTGTCACTCTGATCCTCACCCAGTGTAACCGGTGTCACCCTGATCTCACCCCAGTGTCACCAGTGTCACCCCAACCCCTCCCAGTGACACCAGTGTCACTCTGATCCTCACCCAGTGTCACCAGTGTCACCCTGATCTCATCCCAGTGCCACCCCAACCCCTCCCAGTGTCACCAGTGTCACCCAATCCCCTCCCAGTGTCACCAGTGCCACCCTGATCTCACCCCAGTGTCACCAGTGCCACCAATCCCCTCCCAGTGTCACCAGTGCCACCCCAAATCCTCTCCCAGTGATTCCCAGTGCCACAGAAATCCCTCCCAGTGTCACCAGTGTCACCAGTGTGACCCCAAACACCTCCCAGTAACCCCCAGTGTCACCCTGATCCCCTCCCAGTCCCTCCCAGTGTCCCCAGTGTGTCACCTGTCCCCAGCAGGCCGCACCTCCCAGTCCCTCCCAGTGTCCCCAGTGTCCCCAGTCCCTCCCAGTGTCCCCAGTGTCCCCAGCAGTGTCACACCTGTCCCCAGCAGGCGGCCGCGTGCAGCGGCTCCCACCCGTCCCCAGTGTCCCCAGTGTCCCTCCCAGTGTCCCCAGTGTCCCCAATGTCACCTGTCCCCAGCAGGCGGCCGCGTGCAGCGGCTCCCACCCGTCCCCAGTGTCCCCAGTGTCCCCAGTGTCCCCAGTGTCCCCAGTGTCCCCAGTGTCCCCAGTGTCCCCAGCAGTGTCACACCTGTCCCCAGCAGGCGGCCGCGTGCAGCGGCTCCCACCCGTCCCCAGTGTCCCCAGTGTCCCCAGTGTCCCCCAGTGTCCCCAGTGTCCCCAGTGTCCCCAGGCAGTGTCACACCTGTCCCCAGCAGGCGGTCAGCGGCTCCCAGCGTCCCCAGTCCCACCGTCCCCAGTGTCCTCCCAGTGTCCCCAGTGTCCCCAGGCAGTGTCACACCTGTCCCCAGCAGGCGGCAGCGGCTCCCAGTCCCCAGTGTCCTCCCAGTGTCCCCAGTGTCCCCCAGTGTCCCCAGTGTCCCTCCCAGTGTCCCCAGTGTCCCAGTGTCCCCAATGTCACCTGTCCCCAGCAGGCGGGGGACATGGGGACAGCAGTGGGGACAGCAGTGGGGACAGCAGGGGGGACAGCAGTGGGGACATGGGGACAGCATGGGGACAGCAGTGGGGACATGGGGACAGCATTGGGACATGGGGACAGCAGGGGGGACATGGGGACAGCATGGGGACAGCAGTGGGGACATGGGGACAGCGTTGGGGACACAGGGACAGCGTTGGGGACATGGGGACAGCATGGGGACAGCTTTGGGACATGGGGACAGCAGTGGGGACAGCAGTGGGGACATGGGGACAGCATGGGGACAGCAGTGGGGACATGGGGACAGCTGGGGGGACAGCAGTGGGGACATGGGGACAGCATGGGGACAGCAGTGGGGACATGGGGACAGCATTGGGGACATGGGGACAGCGTTGGGGACATGGGGACAGCATTGGGGACAGCGTTGGGGACATGGGGACAGCATTGGGGACAGTGCTGGGGACATGGGGACAGCACTGGGGACATGGGGACAGCAGTGGGGACAGCATTGGGGACATGGGGACAGCACTGGAGACAGCAGTGGGGACAGCATTGGGGACATGGGGACAGCATTGGGGACAGTAGGGACATTGGGGACACTGGGGACATTGAGGACATTGAGGAGATTGGGACATTGGGGACAGTGGGGACATTGGATTGGGAACACTGGGGACCTTATGGGGACTGGGGGGATTGGGGACGTTGGAGACATTGGGGCGATTGGGGACAGTGGGGACATTGGGGGACAGTGGGGACATTGAGGACTTTGGGGACATTGGGGATATTGGGGACTTTGTGGGGACTGGGGACAGTGGGGATACTGGGGACATTGGGGATATTGGGGACATTTGGGGGCATGTTTGGGGACAGATCCCCAACCCCTTTCCCCATTGTCCCCAACTTTGGCCATCCCCCATTGTCCTCAGCTACCCCCCCACTGTCCCCAAAGCTGCCATCCCCACTGTCCCCAAACCCACCCCCACTGTCCCCCCCTGTCCCCCCTGTCCCCAGTGCCACCCTCGCTGTCCCCCCCTGTCCCCCCTGTCCCCAGTGCCACCCCCACTGTCCCCCCCTGTCCCCCCTGTCCCCAGTGCCACCCTCGCTGTCCCCCCTGTCCCCTCTGTCCCCAGTGCCACCCTCGCTGTCCTCCCTGTCCCCCTGTCCCCAGTGCCACCCTCGCTGTCCCCCTGTCCCCCTGTCCCCAGTGCCACCCCCACTGTCCCCCCCTGTCCCCCCTGTCCCCAGTGCCACCCTCGCTGTCCCCCCTGTCCCCACCCACCAGGGTGGCCCCGTGGGGCCCGGGCAGGTCCAGGTCGGCTCCGTCGCGGATCCGATCCCGAATTTCCCGGATCAGGGAGCGCTCGGGGGCCGCCCGCGCCGCCTCGATCTCATCCTGCGTGATCCCTGTGGGATTGTGGGATTGTGGGATTGTGGGATTTATGGGATTTATGGGATTGTGGGATTGATGGGATTTATGGGATTATGGGATTTATGGGATTTATGGGATCCCGAATTTCCCGGATCAGGGAGCGCTCGGGGGCCGCCCGCGCTGATTCGATCTCATCCTGCGTGATCCCTGCGGGGATTGTGGGATTGTGGGATTTATGGGATTTATGGGATTTAAGGGATTATGGGATTGTGGGATTATGGGATTATGAGATTTATGGGATTATGGGGTTTGGGGGGTTTATGGGATTTATGGGATTATGGGATTTATGGGGTTTATGGGATCCCAAATTTCCCGGATCAGGGAGCGCTCGGGGGCCGCCCGCGCCGCCTCGATCTCATCCTGCGTGATCCCTGATGGGATTGTAGGATATATGGGATTTTGGGATTATGGGATTATGGGATTTATGGGATTATGGGATTATGGGGTTTATGGGATTTATGGGATTTATGGGGTTTATGGGATCCCGAATTTCCCGGATCAGGGAGCGCTCGGGGGCCGCCCGCGCCGCCTCGATCTCATCCTGCGTGATCCCTGTGGGATTGTGGGATTGTGGGATTGTGGGATTGTGGGATTGATGGGAATGTGGGATTTATGGGATTATGGGATTGTGGGATTTATGGGATTTATGGGATTGTGGGATTTATGGGATTATGGGATTTATGGGATCCCGAATTTCCCGGATCAGGGAGCGCTCGGGGGCCGCCCGCGTCGCCTCAATCTCATCCTGCGTGATCCCTGCGGGGATTTATGGGATTCATGGGATTGTGGGATTGTGGGATAATGGGATTGTGGGATTATGGGATTATGGGATTATGGGATTTATGGGATTATGGGATTTATGGGATTATGGGATTATGGGATCCCGAAT
The DNA here is from genome assembly GCA_030060385.1 of Muscicapa striata striata. NCBI lineage: Eukaryota > Metazoa > Chordata > Aves > Passeriformes > Muscicapidae > Muscicapa > Muscicapa striata. Next base: position 13,322 of record JAREIS010001135.1, read on the forward strand.
TTCCCGGATCAGGGAGCGCTCGGGGGCCGCCCGCGCCGCCTCAATCTCATCCTGCGTGATCCCTGCTGGGATGGTGGGATTTATGGGATTTATGGGGATTATGGGATTTATGGGATTTATGGGATTTATGGGATTTATGGGACTGATGGGATTGCAGGATTTATGGGATTGTGGGATTATGGGATTATGAGATTTATGGGATTATGGGGTTTGGGGGTTTATGGGATTATGGGATTTATGGGATTATGGGGTTTATGGGATTTATGGGATTATGGGGTTTATGGGATAATGGGATTTGATTTATGGGATTGTAGGACCAAGGGATATATGGGATTATGTGATTATGGGATTTATGGCATTATGGGATTAGGGATTTGTGGGATCTATGGGATTTATGGGATTTATGGGATTATGGGGTTTATGGGATTATGGGATTTATGGGACCCCGAATTTCCCGGGAATTCTGCACCGCCTCGATGTGGTGATCCCGGATGGGATTTATGGGATTATGGGATTTATGGGATTATTTATGGGATTTATGGGATCCCGAATTTCCCGGATCAGGGAGCGCTCGGGGGCCGCCCGCGCCGCCTCGATCTCATCCTGCGTGATCCCTGCTGGGATTGTGGGATTGTGGGATTGTGGGATTTATGGGATTGTGGGATTGTGGGATTATGGGATTTATGGGATTATGGGATTATGGGATATGGGATATGGGATGGTTGGATTATGGGACTATAGGATCGATGGATCATGGGATCTTGGGATCAGGTGATTGTATGGATTTGGATTGATGACATGGGACTGTAGGATATGGATATGGATTAGGGATTATGGGTGATGGATTGGGATTGATGGGATGGAATGGATTGATGGTATGGACTGATGGGATATGGGGTTTATGGATCTTGGGATGATTATGGGTGGACTATGGACTATGGGATCTATGTATATTATGGGATTGTGGGATATGGACTTCTATGGGATCTTGGGATATGGGTAATTTATAGGGACTGTGGGGCTCCTATGGATCATGGATGGATATGATGGATTATGGGATTATGGGATTATGGATATGTGATTTATTAACGATATGATTATGGGATTATGGATATGATATGATTGGATTATTGGGATTTGAATGGGGATTTATGGGATTCCCAGATTTCTCGAAATTAACTGCACCGATGTGGTCATCCCTGATGGGATTATGGGATTTATGGGATTGTGGGATTATATTGTTTAATCCCATTAACCCTATAATCCCATTAACCCAATAATCCCACAAATTTCATAATTCCGTAATCCCAAATCCCTGGCCATCCCATAATCCCATAAATCCCATGAATCCCACAAATCCTGATGATGGGAGATTATGGGATTATCGGATTTATGGGACTATGGAATTCCCAGGATTATGGGATTTATGGGATTAACAGGAATTTGGGATGCATGAGGTTATGGGATGGCCAGAGTATATGGGATTATGGGATTATTGGGATTATTGGGATTATTGGGATTTGGGGAATTACAAGGATTTTTGACACATTGGAACTGTGCACCACCTTCCTGGCAATTAACAGAGTAATTAACGGCATTAATTAACGGGAATTAATGTTAATTAATGGGAATTATGGGATCATGGGGTTTGGGATTTATGGGATTTATGGGGGAGTTACCTTCCTGGCAATTAGACGGAATTATTAATACTAATAATTAACAGGAACCATCAGGGATTATTAACAGGAATTATTAATAGGAATTATCAACGGGAATTATTAATTAATGGGTTTATGGGATTATAAAATTATAGGGTTATGGATTATGGATGTGGATGGTGATGGGGACAAGGGATTTGACTATGGATTATGGATTTGATCCGGGATTTATGGGATATTTGAATTATGGGATTATGGGATTATGGGATTATGGGATTGTGGGATTATGGGATTTATGGGTTTGGGATTCGATGAGATTCGAATTTATGGCTGGCATGGGTCTCAGGAGTAGGGTTGTGAATTATGGATGTGATAGGAATCTGCATCAAAGATTATAATTATGGATTATGGTGATTAATGGATTATGGAATGGATTTGGGTTATGGATTTGGGATTATGGGATTATGGGTTATGGGATTATGGATTATCGGGTTGTCATAGAGTTATGACTATGAGGTTGTATGAAATGATTAGTTATGGGATTACTGGGTTTATGATATTATGATTATGGGGTTTGTGGATTATGGAAATTATGGGATATGGGATGTTGAGGTTAATGGGTTATGGAATTATAGGATTATGGTTATGAATATGGTATGGGATTAATGGATTATGGATCGGATTAGAACTGGGTTATGGATTATGGGATTAGGGATTCTGGGATATGCGTGATGGGATTTGGGTTATGATTTGAATTTAGGTTGAGATTTGGATTATGGTTATGGAACTGGATTTGGAACTTGGTTTATGGATTATGGGATATGGGCTTTGTTAGTACTGGTTATGGTTATGGGTTATGGTTTGGGGCTTGGTTATGATTATGGTTTTGGTTGGATTATGGTTATAGGTTTATGGACATGGATTTGGGATTTGTGGCATTAGGGTATTATGGGATTTATGGGATTGTCGGGTTTGTGGGATTAATGGGATTAGTGGGATTATGGGATTATGTGATTATTGCATTTATGAGATTATGGGATTTCTGGGTTTTATGGGATTTATTGAATTGATGGGATGATGGGATTATTGCATTTATGAGATAATGGATTATGTGATTTATGTGATTTATGGGATTTATGTGATTCATGTGATTTATGGGATGATGGGATTTACGGGATCAATGGGATTTATGGGATTTATGGGATTATGGGATTTATGTGATTTATAGGATTTATGGGATTTATATGATTATGGGATTTATGTGATTTATGGGATTTATAGGATTTATGGGATTTATAGGATTTATGGGATTTATGGTATTTATGGGATCTATGGGATTTATGTGATTTATGGGATGATGGGATTTATGGGACCAAATGGACTTGGGGATTTGTGGGACGTGGCGTGGATTTATGCCATTTATGTGACTTATGTGATTTGACGTCATTTGCGCATTTGCGGATTTATGTGATTTATGGGATTTACATGATTTATGTGATTTATGGGATCAATGTGATTTATGTGATTTATGTTACTTATGTGATTTCTGTGATTTGTGGGGATGATGGGGCTCAGGGGATCAGGGCCGTTCTGGGATGGGTTCGGGGTTCCCGGTACCGTTGCACGAGCAGCTGCACCAGCGCGCGGTGGCCGCAGGGGGCGGCGGCGTGCAGCGGCGTCCAGAGCTCGGCGTCGTGCGCGTTGGCGTCGGCGCCACCGTCCAGCAGCAGCCGCACCAGCGGAGGGAGTCGTCGATGCAGCACTGGGAACAGTGGGAATGACGGGAATGGGATTGGGAATGGTGGGAATGGGAATGGTGGGAATGGGATTGGGAATGGTGGGAATGATGGGGTTGGGTTATGGGAATGATGGGGTTGGGATTTATGGGGTTTCAGGGTCCCAGCAAGCTGGCACGGACGCAATGTCAGCACTGGGAATGGGTGGGGAAATGGGAAAATGGGAATGGGAGTGATGGGATTGGGATTAATGGGAATGATGGGAATGAGAATGGTGGGAATGATGGGAATGATGGGAATGGTGGGAATGGTGGGAATGGTGGGAATGCTGGGATTAGGCACTGGGAATGGTGTGGGAATTTTGGGAATAATGGGAATGGGAATGATGGGATTGGTAATGATGGGAATGATGAGAATGATGGGATTGGGAATAATGGGAATGATGGGAATAATGGGGTTGGGAATGGGATTGGCAATCATGGGAAAATGAGAAAAATGTGGAACATAGGAATAATAGGAATAATGGGAATAATGGGAATAATGGGAATAATGGGAATATAAATGGAATAATAAAATAGGAAATGGGATTGGGAATGGGAATAATGGGAAAAATGGGAATAATGGGACGAATGGGACGAATGGGAAGAATGGGAATAATGGAATAATGGGAATGAGAATAATGGGAATGGGATCAGGAATTATGGGAGTAATGGGATTAGGGATAATGGGAATGGTGGGAATGGTGGGAATGATGGGAATGATGGGAATGATGGGAATGATGGGGTTGTGAATGGGGATAATGAGAGTGATGGGAATAATGGGGATAATGGGAATAATGGGAATGGGAATCATGGGATTCAGAATAATAGGAATAATGGGAATCATGGGAATCATGGGAATCATGGGATTGGGAATAGGGTGGGAATTATGTTGACAATGGGATTGGAAATAATGGGAATGATGGAAATAATGGGAATAATGGGATTGGAAATGGAATTGAGAATGATGGGAATGACAGGAATAATGGGAAAAATGGGAATTATGGGATTGAGAATGGGAATTATGGCAATAACGGGGTTGAGAATGGGAATAATAGAATAATGGGAATAATGGGAATAATGGGAAATAATGGCAATGGGAATAATGAGAATTATGGGAAGAATGGGGAAAATGGGAATAAGGGGAATGGGAATAATGGGATCAGGAATGGTATTGGGAATACTGGCAAAAATGGGAAGTTGGAAATGGGAATAATGGCAATTGGAATAATATGGAATAATGGAATGGAATGAATGAGAAATGAATGGAATGGAAATGAATGAATGATGGTAATGGAATAATGGAATGGCGATATGAGATAATGGTCAATACAGGAATGAATGGAAAATGGAATGATGAATGGAATAGTGAGAAGTAGGAATGGAATGAATGAAATGGAAATATGGAATAATGGAAATGGAATGAATAATGATGGAATAATGGAATAATGGAATAATGGAATGAATGGAATGGAATGGTAATGCAATGGAATGAATGAAATGAATGAAAGGAATAGGTGAACGGAACTGAATGGGAATGAATGGAAGTGGAATGGAATGTGAATGGATGAATGGAATGAATTGGAATGAATGGAGATCATGGACATAATGGAATGGAATGGAATGGAATGGAACTGAGATGGAGATCGGGAATGGAATGAATGGAATGGAATGGAATGAATGGAATGGAATGGAATGAATGGAGAATGGAATAATGGAATGGAATGGAATGAAGGGCCTGGATTTGGGATCTCTGGGATTTGGGGTCTCTGGGATTTGGGATCTCTGGGATTTGGGATCTCTGGGATTTGGGGTCTCTGGGATTTGAGATCTCTGGGATTTGGGATAGGAAGGGCCTGGATTTGGGATCACTGGGATTTGGGATCACTGGGATTTGGGATCTCTGGGATTTGGGATCTCTGGGATTTGGGATCTCTGGGATTTGGGATGGGAAGAACCTGGATTTGGGGTCTCTGGGATTTGGGATCTCTGGGATTTGGGATGGGAAGAACCTGGATTTGGGGTCTCTGGGATTTGGGATCTCTGGGATTTGGGATGGGAAGAACCTGGATTTGGGGTCTCTGGGATTTGGGATCTCTGGGATTTGGGATCTCTGGGATTTCGGGTCTCTGGGATTTGGGGTCTCTGGGATTTGAGATCTCTGGGATTTGGGATAGGAAGGGCCTGGATTTGGGATCACTGGGATTTGGGATCTCTGGGATCACTGGGATTTAGGATCTCTGGGATTTGGGATCTCTGGGATTTGGGATGGGAAGGGCCTGGATTTGGGATCTCTGGGATTTGGGATCTCTGGGATTTGGGATCTCTGGGATTTGGGATGGGAAGAACCTGGATTTGGGGTCTCTGGGATTTGGGATCTCAGGGATTTGGGATAATCAGCAGAGGATGGAAAATCCCCGAATCCAGGAAATCCGAACCAGCCCAGGGGACAGGAAGGACGCGGGTGCTCCGGGAATTCCGGGAATTCCGGGATTCGGGAATGCCGGGAGTACCTGGTGCAGCGCCGTCAGCCCGTCCTCGTTGCACAGGTCGGGGCTGATCCCGCTCTCCAGGAACTGCCGGACTGCGGAGGAACGATTGGGAATTCTGGGATTGGGAATTCCGGGATTGGGAATTCTGGGATTGGGAATTCTGGGATTGGGAATTCCTGAGGGACGGGAATTCTGGGATTGGGAATTCCGGGATTGGGAATTCCGGGATTGGGAATTCCGGGATTGGCAACGGAAGCGTGGAGCATTCCCATGGAACCATGAGTGGAAGCCCAGTGGATCCATGGAGCATCCCAATGGTGCTTCCAAGGATTCCAACGGGAATTCCCAAGGATTCCAATGGGAATTCCCAAGGATTCCAACAGGAATTCCCAAGGATCTCAACGGGAATTCCCAAGGATTCCAACGGGAATTCCCAAGGATTTCAATGGGAATTTCCAAGGATTCCAATGGGAATTCCCAAGGATTCCAACAGGAATTTCCAAGGATTCCAATGGGAATTTCCAAGGATTCCAACGGGAATTCCCAAGGATCCCAACGGGAATTCCAAGAATTCCACTGGGAATTCCAAGGATTTCATGGAACTACCAAGAATCCCAATGGCAATTCCAAGGATTCCGACTGAACCACCACGAATCCCAACAGATCCATGGAGCATCCCAGTGGTGCTTCCAAGGATCCCAATGGAAATTCCAGGAATCCCAATGCCTGTTCCAAGGATCCCAATGGTGCCACAGAGCATCCCAATGGTGCTTCCAAGGATTCCAACGGGAATTCCAAGGATCCAAATGAGCATTCCAAAGATTCCAATGGCAATTCCAAGGATCCCAACAGCAATTCCAATGTTTCCAGTGGAAGCACCAGGAATCCCAATGGATCCATGGAGCATCCCAATGGTAATTCCAAGGATCCCAACGGCAATTCCAAAGATTCCAATGGCGATTCCAAGGATCCCAACAGCAATTCCAAGGATTCCACTGGGAATTCCAAGGATCCCAATGGCAATTCCAAGGATTCCATGGAACTACCAAGAATCCCAATGGCAATTCCAAGGATTCTGATTGAGCCGCCAGGAATCCCAGTGGATCCATGGAGCATCCCAGTGGTGCTTCCAAGGATCCCAACGGCAATTCCAAGGATCCCGACGGGAATTCCAAGGATTCCACTGGGAATTCCAAGGATTCCATGGAACTACCAAGAATCCCAATGGCAATTCCAAGGATTCCAACTCAGCCACCAGGAATCCCAATGGATCCACGGAGCATCCCAAGGATCCCAACGGCATTCCCAAGGATCCCAATGAGAATTCCAAAGATTCCAGTGGCGATTCCAAGGATCCCAAACATCACCACGACCATCCCCAACGGAACCACCACCAATCCCAACGGATCCACGGAGCATCCCAAGAATCCCACAGACACCACCTCCAACCCAACCGCCGCATTCCCAAAAAAAATCACAATTCCAGCCGGGAATTCCCGACACCCACCCACCTTCCTCGGCGTCGTGCCGGGCGGCTGCTTCCAGCAGCCGGACGCTGGCCGGGAACGTCACGCGCTTCCCGGGGCCGCCGCTCTTCCTCCTCCTCCTCTTCCTCTCTCCTCCTCCTCCTCCTCCTCCTCCTCCTCCTGCCTTGGGAATTCCCGGGATTTCCTTCTCCGCCTGCGCCCATTTCTTCAGCTGCTGGGCCCGGCGTTTCTGGGCGTGCCGGAGCCGCTCCGGAGTGCTGAGGCGGGAAACCGCCGGCATCTCGGCCAGCAGCTCCTGGTGCTCCGCCATGGCCCGCAATTCCGGAAAAATTCGGGAAGGAGGGGCGGGAGATGCGGCATCACACCCCGGTGAGGGGGGGGTTTATCCCTCTATCCTGAGGGTTTTCCTGGAATTCGGGGAGGTTGGAGTTTGGGGAGCATCTCCCGGTTTTCTCAGCGGAGAATTGTTGCTGGTGTTGGGATTTCTGTTTTTGCCTCCTTCTGGAAGAGTTGGGAATGTTGGGAAGATCCCGTGGGATGAATTCTATGGAAGGGAAAAACAAGGGATTGGTAAATCCAGGGAGAGGCTCTCGTGCCCAACCCGGTTTTCCCGGTTTTTTTTTAAACCAGGATTGACCTCAATTCCAATTAAAAAAAAAAAAATTGGAATTGTCGTTTTTGTTTTTTTTTTTTATTTTTTGGGAATGGATCACCAGGAATTTTGATTCAAAGGGGGATCCAAGAGAATTCTGGGTGTGGAAAAGAAAAAAAAAAATAATAAAATAAAATAAAAAAATCTGGGAGCGCCTCCGCCCCCACGGGCAGGGCCGGGCAGGACCGGGCGGATTCCGGAGGATTCCGGCGGAGCCAGATTCCCAAACCTCTCTGGGCAAAGTCCAGCCAGGGGAAGGAGGAAAAAAATTCCCTTAATCCCAGGGTAAATCCCTTCGGAATGCTGAGAGGAAAAAAAATCCATGGCAAGGGGGGGGGGGGGGTTGGAAAAGGGGAGGATCCGGGGAGGTTGGGATCCAAATCCTGGGAATTCTCATGGAAAAACAGAGCTGGAATTCAAAACACCTTTTAAAAAAATTCCACAAATCTGAAATTCCAGGAAACAGCCAGGAAATTCTTTAAAAAAGCCCCAAAATTCCTCAAAAAAATTCTTCAAAACAGCCCCAAAATTCCTCAAAAAAATTATTTAAAAAAGCCCCAAAATTTTTCAAAACAGCCCCAAAATTCCTGAAAAAAAAATTCCTCGGAATAACCCCAACATTTTTTAAAACAGCCCCAAAATTCCTCAAAAAAGCCCCAAAATTTTTCAAAATAGCCCCAAAATTCCTCCAAACAGCCCCAAAATTCCGGGAGTTGACCCAGGCGGGATCTCAGGATCCGGGAATTTGCCACCAGATCCCGGCAGGAAAATTTCCCTTTCAAATTTTCTTCTTTCCAAAACCCAACTCCTGATCTTTTATTTATCAGGATTGACGTCACTGCAGCTCCAGAGGGCTCAGGGAGGGATTTGGTGTCACCAAAGCCACCCCGTGTCCCCAAAAAAGTGGGAATTGTCCCCTCTGGGAGATCTCGAATTCCCAAATCCAGCGGGGAGAGGGAGGGGAGGAATTCTTGTCACAGAGGGGCGTCACCAAGGAGACCCCACAATGTCCCCAAATCACTGAGTTTGAACCCAAAACCGCCCCCTGAGGGGATCCCAATGTCCCCAAGGTCCCCCCAAGTCCCTGAATTGTCCCCAAGACCCTCCCGAGGGGACCCCAATGTCCCCAAGGTCCTCCCTGAGGGGACCCCCAATGTCCCCAAGGTCCCCCCAAGTCCCTGAATTGTCTCCAAGACCCAACTGGGGGGACCCCAATGTCCTCCCTGAGGGGACCCCCATGTCCCCAAGGTCCCCCCAAATCCCTGAATTGTCCCCAAGACCTCTCCAGCACCCCCCAACCCTCCTCCCCCTCCCCCCTTACCCCCAAACCTCCGAACCCCCTGTCCCCAAACCACCCCCCCCACCCCAAAACCCGTCCCCACCCCCTGTCCCCAAGTCCCCCCTCACTCCAGAACCCCTCAAACCCCCCTTGTCCCTAAAGTCCCCTCACGGTTCCCGCCATGTCCCCGAGTCCCCCCTCACGTCACCGCCATTTTGCCCGGCCCCCTCCAGCGCCCCCTTCAGCGCGTCCCTTTCACCCCCTGGCCCCTCCGCGGGGTCACCGCGCTGCCGCCACGCCTCGTTACCGGCTGCTGTCGCCTCGCTGTCCCCTCCTTGTCGCCTCCCCGTCCCCTCGCTGTCCCCGCTGCGGCCTCGGGCCCTGCTCGCCGCGGCCGCCGCTGCCCGAGGCGGGGCTGTCGCCATGGCGACGGCGGCGCTTCCGGTGACGCCGGAAGTGAGTGAGGGAAAACCCGGAAGTGCCCGGCGGTGCCGCCACACTCAAAATGGCGGAAGCGGCGTGGCGCCCCCTGGCGGATGGAGGGACAACATGGCGGGAATTTCGGTTATTTTGGGGTATTTTTTTGTGCAGTTTAGGGGGTTTGGGGTATTTTGGGGTATTTAGATATATTTGGGGTGTTTTAAGTAAATTTTGGGGTATTTGGAGTTTATTTATTTTGAGATATTTTGGGGATATTTTCAGATATTTTGGGGATATTTTAGGTTATTTTGGGGGTGTTTTAGGTGGTTTTTGGGGGGGTTTTGGGAGTATTTGAAGATTTTTTTGGGGTGTGTTTTGGGGATATTTGAGATGCACTTTGGGGGTATTTTTGGGTGTATTTTGGGGGGTAATTTTAGATTTTTGGGTGTATTTTGGGGGCTATTTTGAGATATTTTGGGTGTAATTTGGGGGGGTATTTTGAAGGTATTTGAGGTTTATTTTGGGGTGTATTTGGAGGGTATTTTGAGGTGCATTTTGGGATATTTTGGGGGATGTCCGGTGTATTTTGGAGGTGTTTGAGGTTTATTTTGGGGGGCCTTTTGGGGATATTTTGGGGATTTTGAGGTTTATTTTTGGCGTGTATTTGGGGAATATTTTGAGATATTTTGGGTGTGTTTGGGGAGGTAATTGAGTTGTGTTTTGGGTGTATTTTGGGAGGTATTTTGGGGATAATTTGAGATATTTTGGGTTTATTTTGGAGATATTTTTGATGTATTTTGGGTGTATTTTGGGTGTATTTTGAGGGGTATTTTGAGATATTTTGGGTTTATTTTGGAGATATTTTTGATGTATTTTGGGTGTATTTTGGGTGTATTTTGAGGGGTATTTTGAGATATTTTGGGAGCATTTGAGATGCATTTTGGGTGTATTTTCGGGTATTTTTAATGTATTTGGGGGGTATTTTGGGGGTGCATTTTCTGATGTATTTGGGGGATATTTTGACCCGAGGGATTTGGGGTTCCCCCAGACCCTCAGGGGATGAAAGGGACCCCCAAAATTCCCACTCCAGAGCCCCTCAGTAATGGGACCCCCCCCCCGCTCAGTGTTCGAGTCCGGTTCGGGTGAGTTCGGGTCGGGTCGGGTCCCTTCGGGGGATTCTTTTGGGTCAGTTCGGTGTCACTGGGGTCAGTTCGGGTCCCTTCGGCTCCGCTCGGGTCGGGTCCCTTCGGCTCCGCTCGGGTCCGTTCGGCTCCGCTCGGGTCAGTTCGGGTTTGCCGGGGTGAGTTCGGGGCCTTTCGGCTCCGCTCAGGTCAGTTCGGGTTTGCGGGGTCAATTCGGGTCCCTTCGGCTCCGCTCGGGTCTGTTAGGGTTCACCGGGGTCAGTTCGGGTCTGTTCGGCTCCCCTCGGGTCTGTTCGGGTTCTCCGGGGTCTGTTCGGGTTCACCGGGGTCAGTTCGGGTCTGTTCGTCTCCGCTCGGGTCAGTTCGGGTTTGCGGGGTCAATTCGGGTCCCTTCGGCTCCGCTCGGGTCCCTTCGGCTCCGCTCGGGTCAGTTCGGGTCTGTCTTGGCTCCGCTTCGGGTCTCGTTCGGGTTCACTGGTCGCGGGTCCCTTCGGCGCCGCTCGGGTCAACGGGTCGGCTCCGCTCGCGTTTGGCTTCCGGGTCGTTCGCGTCCCTGGCTCCGCTCGGGTCAGTTCGGGTTTGCCGGGGTCAGTTCGGGTCCTTCGGCTCCGCTCGGGTCAGTTCGGGTTCTCCGGGGTCTGTTCGGGTTTGCCGGGGTCAATTCGGTTCCCTTCGGCTCCGCTTGGGTCTGTTCGGGTTCACCGGGGCGTTTCCGCTCGGGTCCGTTCGGGTTCACTCCCCGCATCCCCACCCCAGTAACTCCCGGTATCCCAAAATTTCCCTTAAAAACCCCCAAATTCCACCTTTGACCCAAAATCTTCCATTTTGGTTAAAAAAAACCCCAAAACCTCAAATTTTCAGTTAAAAAAAATATCAAATTTTGGTTCAAAACCCTCAAACCTCAAATTTTGGGTTCAAAAAAATGATTTTGGTTAAAAAAAAAAATAAAATTTTGGGTTAAAAACATGGAATGTTGGTTAAAATCCATCCAATTATTTAAATCTTGTTAAAAAAAAAAAAAAAAAGGAAATTTTGAGGTAAAAAAATCTGATTTGGAATAAAAAGCAAAATTCACCAATTTTGGTAAAAAAAACAAAGCGAAAAATCCAAATTTTGGGTGAAAAATCCCCAATTTTGGCAAAAAAATCCATCAAAATATTTCAGTTTAAAAGTTCCAAAAAAATTTGGGTTAAAAATTAGGTTTTTATTAAAACCCCAAATTTCTTAAATTTTGGTAAAAAAAAAAAAAAAAAAAAAAGCAAAAATTCAAATTTTGGGGGAAAAATTCCAAATTTTGGTAAAAACCCATCAAAATCTTTGGGTTCAAATTGTCAAATTTTGAGGGGAAAAAAAATCAGAAATTCAAATTTTGGACTTAAAAAAAAAATTTTAGTGAACAAACTCAAATTTGGGGTTAAAAACCTGGATTTTGGTTTTAAAACCAAACCTCTGAAATTTGAGCATAAAAGCCACAAAAAATTGGAATTTTTGGGTTGAAATCATCAAATTTCAGTAAAAACACTCAAATTCTTTAAATTTAATTCAAGAAATCAAAAATAATTCCAATTTGGGATTTAAAAAAAAAATCAAATTTTGGATTCAAAAAAAATCCAATTTTGGTTAAAAAAACTTTGGTTAAAAACACAACAAATTCAAATTTTGGGCTCAAAAAGTCAAATTTTGGTTAAAAATCCACGAAGTTTCAAATTTTGATTCAAACCATCCAAAACCCCAAATTTTGGGTTGAAAACATCAATTTCTGGTTGAAAATCACAAAAAAAAAAAATCTCAAATTTTGGGTCAAAACCATCCCAGGAATCTCAAATTTTGGTCAAAATCTCCAATTTTTGGTCAAAATCCATGAATTGCCTCCATTTTGGGTTCAAATCCTGAATTTTTGGTCCAAAACCATCCCAAAAACATCAAATTTGCATCAACCCCCCCCCAAAAATCCTCCAATTTGGGTCAAAATCTTCAATTTTGGGCAAAATCAACCCAAAATTTCTCCAATTTTGGCCAAATCCTTAAATCTTCATAAAACTTCCCCAAAAACATCAAATTTTGTAAAAATCCTCAAATTTTGGTTCAAAACTGCTCCAAGAATCTCCAATTTTGGCCAAAATCCTTCAATTTTCATCAAAACCACCCCAAATCTTTCAATTTTGGTTAAAATCCTCAAATTTTCTCAAAATGTTCCAATTTTGGTCAGATTTGCAAAAATCTCCATTTTGGACCAAATTCCTCCAATTTTGGTCAAAAATGCCTCAAATCCATCAAATTTTGGTTGAAATCCTCCAATTTTGGTCAATCCCAAGATCCTCAAATTTTGGTTAAAATCCTCCAATTTTTGGTCAAACCCATCCCAAATCTCTGAAATTTTGGCCAAAATCAGCAAATTTGGGTCAAAATCAACCAATTTTGGTCAAAACCACCCCAAGAACCTCCAAATTTCACCAAAATCCCCAAAACCTCCAATCTTGGTCAAAACCACCCCAAAACTTCCAATTTCGGCTCCGTTTCCCCCAAAACTCTTCCAAATTCGGTGAATCCTCAAAAAACCCCCAAAAATTGGAAAAACTCCCCAAATTTTTTATTCTCTAATAAAACCAGCGGCGGCCGCGCCGCCCCTCCCCCGCTCCATCCACATCCCCTCCCCTCCCCCCCAAAATCCATCCCAAAACCTCCCAAAATCCCCCAAAATCCGCCGAATTCCGTCGATTCCGGGATTTTTTTCCGAGGCGTCGCCGTCGCGTTTCCGTCGGTTTTCGGGGATTCGGGGCGGGGTCGGGGCGGGGTCGAGGCGGTTTTTGGGCGGGGTCGGGACCTTCCAGTTGGGTTCGGAGCAATTTTGGGCGATTTGGGAAATTTTGGTGATTTTAGACCATTTTTGGATTATTTTCATCCATTTTTGGTGATTTCAAAACAATTTGTTGGTTTCGAGACCTTCCCGTTGGGTTTGGAAAATTTTGGGGTGTTTCGACCAAATTTTGGTGATTTCAAGACTTTTCCATTGGATTTGGAAAAATTTTGGGGTGTTTCAACCAAATTTTGGTGATTTCAAGACTTTTCCATTGGGTTTCGACCCAATTTTGGCATTTTTACACCAATTTTTGATGGTTTCAAACAACTTTCGAAAGTTCCATCAATTTTTCGATGGTTTCGCCAATTTTTGGTCATTTCGAACCAATTTTTGATGTTTTAAAACCAAATTTTGATGCTTTCAAGACCTTCCAGTTGGGTTTGGAAGAAATTTTGGCTGTTTCAACCAAATTTTGGCGATTTCAACCATTTTTTGTTGGTTTCAAGACCTTCCAGTTGGGTTTCAACCCAATTCTGGTGATTTCAACCAATTTTTGACGGTTTCGAAAAATTTTCGAAGGTTCCACCAATTATTTTTTTTATGGTTTCACCAATTTTTGACACTTTCCAAACATTTTTTTCCGATGGTTTCGAGACCTTCCAGTTGGCTTTTGACCAATTTTTCTCGCTTTCAACCAATTTTTTGGTTGGTTTCAAGACTCTTCCACCAAATTTTGGAATTTTCAGGCCATTTTTGCCAATTTCCAACCAATTTTTGGTGGTTTCAAGACTTTTCCATTGGCTTTTGACGAATTTTTGCCGATTTCCAACCAATTTTTGGTGGTTTCAAAGAATTTCTGAACGTTCCACCAATTTTTCGTTGGTTTCACCCATTTTTGGCCGTTTCCAACCAATTTTGGACGATTTTAAACCAATTTTTGATGGGTTTTAACCAATTCTTGATGATTTCAAGACCTTTCCATTGGATTCAGAAGAATTTTTGGGCTTTCCAAAAAATTTTGGTGTTTTCAAACCGATTTTTGGGTGTTTTACACCAATTTGGTGGTTTCAAGACCTTCCAGTTGGGTTTTGACCAATTTTTGTTGGTTTCAAGCCATTTCTGTTGGGTTTCCACCAAATTTTGGCGTTTTCAAGCCATTTTTGCCGATTTCCAACCAATTTTTGGTGGTTTCAAGACTTTTCCGTTGGGTTTTGACCAATTTTTGGTGATTTCCAACCAATTTTTAGCGGTTTCAAAGAACTTCTGAACGTTCCACCAATTTTTCGTTGGTTTCACCCATTTTGGGTCATTTCAAATGAACTTTTCGTGTTTTAAACCAATTTTTGATGGTTTCAAGACCTTTCCATCGAGTTTACACCAATTTTTGGTGGTTCCAAACCATTTTTTTTGACAGTTTTGTCCAATTTTTGGTGATTCCAAGCCAATTTTGACGGGTTTCGTCCATTTTGGGGGGATTTTTACCCATTTTTGATGATTCCAATCCCATCCCATCGATTTTTGTCGTTTTTCAAGCCCATTTTTCGATGGCTTCGAACGAACTTTTGATGGTTTCAAACCAAGTTTGGATGGGTTTAAACCAACTTTGGTTGGGTTCACCCAACTTTGGATGGGTTCAAGTCAACTCTGAATGGGTTCAAGTCAACTCTGGATGGGTTCACCCAACTTTGGATGGGTTTAAACCAACTTTGAATGGGCTCAAGTCAACTTTGGATGGGCTCAAGTCAACTCTGGATGGGTTCACCCAACTTTGGATGGTTTCGAACCAACCTCGGCGTGTTTGGACCAATTTTTGTCGCTTTCGGGCCAACTTTGGATGGGTACAAACCAAGCTTGGATGGTTTCAAACCAACGTTTGATGGTTTCAAGCCAACGTTGGATGGGTTCAAGCCAACTTTGGACAGGTTCAAACCAAATTTGGTGCCTTTGGACCAATTTTTGTCACTTTCGGGCCAACCTTTGATGGTTTCAAACCAACTTGGATGGGATTGGAACGACTTTGGATGGGTTCACCCAACTTTGGATGGATTCAAGCCAACTTTGGATGGGTTCACCCAACGTTGGATGGGTTCAAACCAATTTTGGATGGGTTCAAGCCAACTTTGATGGTTCCAAACCAAGTTTTGATGGGTTCACCCAACTTTGGACGGGTTCACCCAACGTTGGATGGGTTCAAACCAAGTTTGGATGGTTCCAAACCAAGTTTTGATGGATTCAAACCAACTTTGGATGGGTTCAAACTGATTTTGGATGGGTTCAAGCCAACTTTGATGGTTTCAAACCAACTTTTGATGGATTCACCCAACTTTAGGATGGATTCAAACTAAGTTTGGATGGTTCCAAACCAAGTTTTGATGGGTTCACCCAACTTTGGATGGATTCA
This sequence comes from Muscicapa striata striata, assembly GCA_030060385.1. NCBI lineage: Eukaryota > Metazoa > Chordata > Aves > Passeriformes > Muscicapidae > Muscicapa > Muscicapa striata. The sequence goes on from JAREIS010001135.1 coordinate 29,427, forward strand.
AACCAACTTTGGATGGTTTCAAACCAACTCTGACGGTTCCAAACCAACTTTGGATGGATTCAAGCCAACTTTTGATGGGTTCACCCAACGTTGGATGGTTCCAAACCAAGTTTTGATGGTTTCAAACCAACTTCTGATGGATTCACCCAACTTTGGATGGGTTCACCCAACTTTGAATGGTTTCAAACCAACTTCTGATGGATTCACCCAACTTTGGATGGGTTCACCCAACTTTGGATGGTTCCAAACCAACTTCTGATGGATTCAACCCAACTCTGACGCTTCCAACCCGTTTCTGTCGAACCTTAACCAACTCTTGACGATTTCCCCCATTTTTCTCTCTCTTCCAAACCGTTTTTTTCTCTCTCTTCCAAACCACTCTCGACAACAACCCACCGCTTCCACACAACACCGAAACTCAACCCCACCACCTCCCCACCAAAAAAAAAAAAAAAAAAAAAAAAATAAAACCCCCCAAAAAAAGTCGTTCTTTTATTATTTTTGGATCTGGAATATAAAAAGCCGCAGGTTGATGTTCTTGGCCGCCAGCAGTTTGTTGCACTCCACCGAGTCGACGATGGGCAGCGCCATGTAGTCGGTCTCGTTGCTCTCGTTGCTGAAGACGAAGTGGTAGATGACGGGGTTGATCTTGACGTCGTCGTAGGGCCCCTCGAGCAGCAGGAAGGAGCATTCCATGGGGGACTGCACCTTGCTCTTGAGGATCAGCTGGAAGCTCAGCGTGCGCTTGCACGACAGGTTGGGGTTGCGCTCCGAGTCGTTGACGCGCGCCTTCAGCACCCACGTCTGGTTGAGCACGGTCAGGCGCGGCGTCTCGTAGTACAGGCGCGTGATGAAGTCGTCGGTGCGGTACGGGCGGAACTGAACCTCTGGGGAAAAAAAATTTTGGGAAAAAAGGTCAGGGAAATTTTTGGGGAGAGGTCAGGGAAATTTTTGGGAAGAGGTCAGGGAAATTTGGGATGATGTGGTTTGGGAATTCTCAGTGTTGGTCCTAATTGGAGTCATCAGGATCCTACAAAATTCCTGGGATTTTCACCAAAACCTAAGCTGGATTCACCACATTAAAAGCCAGGATGACAGTCCACCCCAGTCTGTCTCAATCCCATCCCAGTCCATCCCAATCCAATCCCAGACCATCCCAGTCCATCCTAGTCCATCCCAATCCAATCCCACTACATCCCAATGATGTCGTCAGTGCGGTACAGGCGGAACTGAACCTCTGGGAAAAAAAAAATTTGGGGAAAACGGTCAGGGAAGATTTGGGAAAAAGGTCAGGGAGATTTGGGGAAAGGTCAGGGAAATTTTTGGGAAGAGGTCAGGGAAATTTGGGATGATGTGGTTTGGGAATTCTCAGTGTTGGTCCTAATTGAAGTCAACAAGATCCTATGAAATTTCTGGAATTTTCACCGGAAGCTAAGCTGGATTCAGCACATTAAAAGCCAGGATCCCAGTGCATCCCACTGTGCCATCCCAGTCCATCCCAGTCCATCCCAGTCCATCCTAGTCCGTCCCAGTCCATCCCAATTCCATCCCAATCCCATGCCAGTCCATCCCAATCCAATCCCAGTCCATCCCAGTCCATCCCAGTCCATCCCAGTCCATCCCAATCCAATCCCAGTCCATCCCAATGAAGTCGTCGGTGCGGTACGGGCGGAACTGAACCTCTGGGGAAAAAAAAAAATTTGGGAAAAAAGGTCAGGGAGATTTTTGGGGAAAGGTCAGGGAAATTTTTGGGAAGAGGTCAGGGAAATTTGGGATGATGTGGTTTGGGAATTCTCAGTGTTGGTCCTAATTGAAGGCAACAAGATCCTATGAAATTTCTGGAATTTTCACCGGAAGCTAAGCTGGATTCAGCACATTAAAAGCCAGGATCCCAGTGCATCCCAGTCCATCCCAATCCAATCCCAGTCCATCCCAGTCCATCCCAGTCCATCCCAGTCCATCCCAATCCAATCCCACTCCATCCCAATGAAGTCGTCGGTGCGGTACAGGCGGAACTGAACCTCTGGGGAAAAAAAAAAAAAATTTTGGGAAAAAAGGTCAGGGAGATTTTTGGGGAAAGGTCAGGGAAATTTTTGGGAAGAGGTCAGGGAAATTTGGGATGATGTGGTTTGGGAATTCTCAGTGTTGGTCCTAATTGAAGGCAACAGGATCCTATGAAATTTCTGGAATTTTCACCGGAAGCTAAGCTGGATTCATCACATTAAAAGCCAGGATCCCAGTGCATCCCAATCCAATCCCAGTCCATCCCAGTCCGTCCCAATCCAATCCCAGACCATCCCAATCCCATCCCAGTCCATCCCAGGCCATCCCAGTCCATCCCAGTCCATCCCAACGAAGTCGTCAGTGCGGTACAGGCAGAACTGAACCTCTGGACGGGAAAAAAAGATTTGGGAAAAGGTCAGAAAAATTTGGGAAAAGGTCAGGAAAATTTGGGAAAAGGTCAGAAAAATTTGGGAACAGGTCAGGAAAATTTGGGAAGAGGTCAGGAAAATTTGGGAAAAGGTCAGGAAAATTTGGGATGATGCCATCGGGAATTGCCAAAGTAGCCATTGGATCCCAAAAGGAGTCACCGTTATCCAACAAAATTCCCAAAATTTTTTCAGGATCCCCAACTGGCAACACCTGTATCCTGAATTCCCAAAATTCTCATTGAATCCTCAGTGGGTGCAACAAAATCCTACAGAATTCCCAGAATTTTCCCTGGATTCCAAAAGGATTGACCAGGATCCCACAGAATTCCCAAAATTCCCACTGGATCCCAAAAGGATTCACCAGGATCTGACAGAATTCCCGGAATTCCCACTGGATCCCAAAAGGATTCACCAGGATCCGACAGAATTCCCGGAATTTTCCCTGGATCCCAAAAGGATTCACCAGGATCCCACAGAATTCCGGAATTTTCCTGGATCCCACTGGAAAATTTTTGGGAAACCTCAAGAAACCTCCAGAAAACCCAAAAAAAAGCTTCAGAAAATCCTGGGAAACTGTTGGAAAATTTGGGAAAATTTGGGAAAACCCAAAAAAACCTCCGGAAAATTTTTGGAAAAATTTCAGGCAACTTTTGGAAAAGCAGAAAAAAAAACATTTGGAAAATCCCAGAAAACCAGAAAATCCTTGGGAAAGTTTTGGGAAAATCTGGGAAAGTTTTTGGAAAAGCTTCGGAAAAGCCAAAAAAAACCTTTGGAAAAATCTTGACGAAATCCTGGAAAACCTTTGGAAAAACTTGGAAAAAATCTTGGGAAAATGGTAGAAAATAATTGGGAAATCTCCAAAAAACTTTGGGAAAAACAAAAAAAAATTCTGGGAATTTTGGGAATTTTGGGATTTTTGGGAATTTTGAATTTTTGGGATTTTTGGATTTTGGGATTTTTGGATTTTTGGGAATTTTGGGATTTTGGGATTTGGGAATTTTGGGATTTTTGGGGTTTTTGGGATTTTGGGGATTTTTGGGATTTTGGGATTTTTTAGATTTTGAGATTTTGGGAATTTGGGGATTTTGGGTTTTGGGATTTTGGGATTTGGGGATTTTGAGATTTGGGAATTTTGGGATTTTTGGGGTTTTTGGGATTTTGGGGATTTTGGGATTTTTGATTTTGAGATTTGGGAATTTTGGGATTTTTGGGATTTTTGGGATTTTGGGATTTGGGAATTTTGGGATTTTTAGATTTGGGGATTTTGGGATTTTCGGGACTTTTGGGATTTTGGGATTTTGAGATTTGGGAATTTGGGGATTTTGGGGATTTTTGGGAATTTTGGGATTTTGGGATTTTTGGATTTGGGGAATTTTGGGATTTTTGGGATTAGCGATTTTTGGGAATTTTGGTATTTTGGGAATTTGAGATTTCGGAATTTTGGGATTTTTGGGAATTTCCCGTACAAGTGTATCCAATCTTTTCAAAGCTGAAAAGGGTGAAAAAACTTTTGGAAAACCACAAATTCAGTGGGATTTTTTTTTTATGGATTTTGGAATTTTGGGATTTGGGGAATTTTGGGATTTTTTTGGGATTTGGGAAGTTTGGGAATTCCCTGTACTGGTGTATCCCATCTTCTCAAAGCTGAGCAGGCTGAAAAAAAACCCCAGAAAACTTGGGAAAAACACAAATTCCGTGGGATTTTTTGTGATTTTTGGGATTTTGGGATTTTTGACATTTTGGGAATTTTTTGGGGGATTTTTTTGGGAATTTTGGGGATTTGGAATTTTTGGGAATTCCCGTACCGGTGTCCCCGATCTTCTCAAAGCTGAACAGGCTGAAAAAAACATGAATTCCATGGGATTTTTTTTTTTTGATTTTTGGGGATTTTTGTGATTTTTTCATTTTGGGAATTTGGGATTTTGGGAATTTTTTGGGAATTCCCTGTACTGGTGTATCTGATCTTCTCAAAGCTGACCAGGCTGACCATGAACAAAATGGGATTTTTTGGGGATTATTTGGGGGATTTTTTGGGGATTTTTTTGGAGGTTTTTTTTGGTGATTTTTTTGGGAATTTTTTGGGGATTTTTTGGGGATTTTTTTGGGATTTTTTTGCGGGGATTTTTTTGGGAATTTTTTTTGAATTTTTTTGGGAATTCCATACCAGTGTACCCGATCTTCTCAAAGCTGAGCAGGCTGACCATGAACAAAATGGGATTTTTTGGGGGATTTTTGTGGGGATTTTTTGGGAATTTTTTTGGGAATAATTTGGGAATTTTTTTGGGAATCCCATACCAGTGTACCCAATCTTCTCAAAGCTGAAACAGGCTGACCATGAAAAAAATGGGAATTTTTTGGGGGATTTTGGGGATTTTTCCAAGAACTCATGGGATTTTAGGATTATTTGGGGGATTTTTGGGATTTTGGAGATTTTTTTATTGATTTTTTTGGGATTTTTTTGGGGAATTTTTTTGGGTATTTTTTTGGAGATTTTTCCATGAACTCAATGGGATTTTTTAGGGGATTTTTTGGGGGATGTTTTTGGGGATTTTTTCTGGGGAATTTTTTGGGGATTTTTGGGGGATTTTTTTGAGGGATTTTCTTTGGAATTTTTGGGGATTTTTTGGGATTTTTTTTTGGGGGAGGAGGATTTTTTGGGGGATTTTTTGGGATTTTTTGGGGAATTTTTTTGGGTGATTTTGGCGATTTTTTTTTGGGAATTTTTTAAATAATTTGAATTTTTTTGGGAATCCCATACCTGTGTACCCAAATCTTCTCAAAGCTGAGCAGAGGCTGGACCATGAACAAAATGGGATTTTGTGGGGATTTCCTTGGGGATTTTTTTTGGGAATTTTGGGGGATTTTTTCCATGACCTCAATGGGATTCTTAGATTTTTTTGGGAATTTTTGTGGAATTTTTGGGAATTTTTTGGGGATTTTTTGGGGAAATTTTTTTGGGAATTTTGGGGGATTTTGGACTCCATTTTTTTACAATTTTTTTTGAATTTTTGGTGATTTTTGAGTGATTTTTTTCGGGATTTTTTTGGGCGATTTTTTTTGGGAATTTTTGAGCGATTTTTTGGGAATTTTTTGGGAATTTTTTTGGGAATAATTTGGGAATTTTTTTGGAATCCCATACCAGTGTACCCAATCTTCTCAAAGCTGAGCAGGCTGGACCATGAACAAAATGGATTTTTTGGGGGATTTCTTTTGGGGATTTTGGATTTTGGGGGAATTTTTTTGGGCGATTTTTTGGGGGATTTTTTGGGGGAATTTTTTGGGAATTTTTTTGGGCGATTTTTTGGGGGATTTTTTGGGGAATTCCTTTGGGAATAATTTTGGGATTTTTTTGGGAATTCCGTACCAGTTTATCCAATCTTCTCGAAGCTGAGCATGAACTCAATGGGATTTTTTGTGGGGATTTTTTTGGGCGATTTTTTTGGGGATTTTTTGGGGGGATTTTTTTGGGGAATTTTTTGGCGATTTTTGTTGGAATTTCTTTGGGAATTTTTTTTTGATTTTTTGGGGGGATTTTTTTGGGGAATTTTTTGATTTTTGTGTGGATTCTTTGGGGAATTTTTGGCGATTTTGGGGGATTTTTTGGGGAATTTTTGGGGATTTTACGATTTTTTGGGGGATCTTTTGGGAATTCTTTTGGGAATCATTTTGGGATTTTTTTGGGAATTAGACTGTTTTTCCAATCTTCAAAGCTGGAGCATGAACTCAATTGGATTTTTGGGGATTTTTTGGGGGGATTTTTTGGGGGATTTTTTGGGGATTTTTTTGGGGAATTTTGGGAAATTTTTACATTTTTGTGGGAATTTTTTTGGGAATTTTTTTAATTTTTTGGGGATTTTTTTGGGGGATTTTTTGGGGAATTTTTGGCTTATTTTTTTTTTGAATTTTTTGGGCAATTTCTGGGATTTTCTTACAATTTTTTTTTTTTTGAATTTTGCTGATTTTGTGTGGATTCTTTTGGGGGAATTTTTGACAATCTTTTAACATTTTTTTTCGGGATTTTTTGGGCCATTTTGTGGGGATTTTTTTGGGAATTTTTTTGGGCGATTTTTGTAGGGATTTTTTTGGGAATGTTTTTGGGAATAATTTGGGAATTTTTTTGGGAACCCCATACCTGTGTACCCAATCTTCTCAAAGCTGAGCAGGCTGAACATGAACAAAATGGGATTTTGGGGGATTTCTTGGGGATTTTTTGGGAATTTTTGGGGGGATTTTTCCATGACCTCAATGGGATTTTTTGGGGGATTTTTTGGGGACTTTTATGGAGGGATTTTTTTTGGAAATTTTTTGGCGATTTTTGTGGGAATTTTTGGGGAATTTTTTTGGGGATTTTGGGGTTTTGGGTGATTTTTTGGGGGATTTTGGGAATTTTTTTGGGGGATTTTTTTGGACGATTTTTTTGGGCAATTTTTTTTTTTTTAATTTTTTGTTGATTTTTGTGTGGATTTTTTTGGGGATTTTTTTGGGCGCATTTTTTGGTTTTGGGATTTTTGGGGATTTTTTGGGGAATTTTTTTGGGGATTTTTTGGACGATTTTTGGGCAATTTTTTTTTTAATTTTATGGTGATTTTTGTGGATTTTTTGGGATTTTTTGGCGATTTTCGGGATTTTTTGACCGATTGTTGTGGCGATTTTTTTGGGAATGTTTTTGGGAATAATTTTGGGAATTTTTTTGGGAACCCCATACCTGTGTACCCGATCTTCTCGAAGCTGAGCAGGCTGAAGATGCTGTTGTAGAGCTGCATCTCCTTGAGGCGGCTCTGGTCCATCTCATCCAGGATTTCCATCAGCTCATTGCCCGTCTTGGTGGGGTGGGAACACTCGGCCTCGTGCACAGAGAGCTCGTGGAAAGGGCCCTGCCAGGGGCAGCCAATGCGCTTGTACCGGCACTGTGTCACCCTGAAAGAACAGTCAGAGACAGGGGGAGCTTGTACCGGCACTGTGTCACCCTGACAGAACAGTCAGAGACAGGGGGAGCTTGTACCGGCACTGTGTCACCCTGAGGGAACAGTCAGAGACAGGGGGAGCTTGTACCGGCACTGTGTCACCCTGAGGAACAGTCAGAGACAGGGGGAGCTTGTACCGGCACTGTGTCACCCTGACAGAACAGTCAGAGACAGGGGGAGCTTGTACCGGCACTGTGTCACCCTGAAAGAACAGTCAGAGACAGGGGGAGCTTGTACCGGCACTGTGTCACCCTGAGGGAACAGTCAGAGACAGGGGGAGCTTGTACCGGCACTGTGTCACCCTGACAGAACAGTCAGAGACAGGGGGAGCTTGTACCGGCACTGTGTCACCCTGACAGAACAGTCAGAGACAGGGGGAGCTTGTACCGGCACTGTGTCACCCTGAGGGAACAGTCAGAGACAGGCGGAGCTTGTACCGGCACTGTGTCACCCTGAGGGAACAGTCAGAGACAGGGGGAGCTTGTACCGGCACTGTGTCACCCTGAGGAACAGTCAGAGACAGGGGAGCTTGTACCGGCACTGTGTCACCCTGAGGGAACAGTCAGAGACAGGGGAGCTTGTACCGGCACTGTGTCACCCTGAAAGAACAGTCAGAGACAGGGGAGCTTGTACCGGCACTGTGTCACCCTGAGGGAACAGTCAGAGACAGGGGGAGCTGTGTCACCCTGAGGGAACAGTCAGAGACCTTGGCACTGTGTCACCCTGAGGGAACAGTCAGAGACAGGGGAGCTTGTACCGGCACTGTGTCACCCTGACAGAACAGTCAGAGACAGGGGAGCTTGTACCGGCACTGTGTCACCCTGAGGGAACAGTCAGAGACAGGGGAGCTTGTACCGCACTGTGTCACCCTGACAGAACAGTCAGAGACAGGGGGAGCTTGTACCGGCACTGTGTCACCCTGAAAGAACAGTCAGAGACAGGGGAGCTTGTACCGGCACTGTGTCACCCTGAGGAACAGTCAGAGACAGGGGGAGCTTGTACCCCGGCACTGTGTCACCCTGACAGAACAGTCAGAGACAGGGGAGCTTGTACCGGCACTGTGTCACCCTGAGGGAACAGTCAGAGACAGGGGAGCTTGTACCGGCACTGTGTCACCCTGAAAGAACAGTCAGAGACAGGCGGAGCTTGTACCGGCACTGTGTCACCCTGAGGAACAGTCAGAGACAGGCGGAGCTTGTACCGGCACTGTGTCACCCTGAAAGAACAGTCAGAGACAGGGGGAGCTTGTACCGGCACTGTGTCACCCTGAGGGAACAGTCAGAGACAGGGGGAGCTTGTACCGGCACTGTGTCACCCTGACAGAACAGTCAGAGACAGGGGGAGCTTGTACCGGCACTGTGTCACCCTGAGGAACAGTCAGAGACAGGGGAGCTTGTACCCGGCACTGTGTCACCCTGAGGAACAGTCAGAGACAGGGGAGCTTGTACCGGCACTGTGTCACCCTGAAAGAACAGTCAGAGACAGGGGGAGCTTGTACCGGCACTGTGTCACCCTGAGGGAACAGTCAGAGACAGGGGAGCTTGTACGGCACTGTGTCACCCTGACAGAACAGTCAGAGACAGGGGGAGCTTGTACCGGCACTGTGTCACCCTGAGGAACAGTCAGAGACAGGGGGAGCTTGTACCGGCACTGTGTCACCCTGAGGGAACAGTCAGAGACAGGGGGAGCTTGTACCGGCACTGTGTCACCCTGACAGAACAGTCAGAGACAGGGGAGCTTGTACCGGCACTGTGTCACCCTGAGGAACAGTCAGAGACAGGGGAGCTTGTACCGGCACTGTGTCACCCTGAAAGAACAGTCAGAGACAGGGGAGCTTGTACCGGCACTGTGTCACCCTGAGGGAACAGTCAGAGACAGGGGAGCTTGTACCGGCACTGTGTCACCCTGAAACAACAGTCAGAGACAGGGGAGCTTGTACCGGCACTGTGTCACCCTGAGGAACAGTCAGAGACAGGGGAGCTTGTACTGGCACCGGCACTGTGTCACCCTGAGGGAACAGTCAGAGACAGGGGAGCTTGTACCGGCACTGTGTCACCCTGAGGGAACAGTCAGAGACAGGGGAGCTTGTACCGGCACTGTGTCACAGAGACCTTGTGACTGTGTCACCCTGGGAACAGTCAGAGACAGGGGGAGCTTGTACCGGCACTGTGTCACCCTGACAGAACAGTCAGAGACAGGGGGGGAGCTTGACAGAACAGTCAGAGACAGGGGAGCTTGTACCGCACAGTGTCACCCTGACAGAACAGTCAGAGACAGGGGAGCTTGTACCGGCACTGTGTCACCCTGACAGAACAGTCAGAGACAGGGGGAGCTTGTACCGGCACTGTGTCACCCGAGGGAACAGTCAGAGACAGGCGGAGCTTGTACCGGCACTGTGTCACCCTGACAGAACAGTCAGAGACAGGCGGAGCTTGTACCGGCACTGTGTCACCCTGACAGAACAGTCAGAGACAGGGGGAGCTTGTACCGGCACTGTGTCACCCTGACAGAACAGTCAGAGACAGGGGAGCTGGTACCGGCACTGTGTCACCCTGAGGGAACAGTCAGAGACAGAGGGAGCTTGTACCGGCACTGTGTCACCCTGAGGGAACAGTCAGAGACAGGGGAGCTTGTACCGGCACTGTGTCACCCTGACAGAACAGTCAGAGACAGGGGAGCTTGTACCGGCGCTGTGTCACCCTAAAAGAACAGTCAGAGACAGGGGGAGCTTGTACCGGCACTGTGTCACCCTGACAGAACAGTCAGAGACAGGCGGAGCTTGTACCGGCACTGTGTCACCCTGAAAGAACAGTCAGAGACAGGGGAGCTTGTACCGGCACTGTGTCACCCTGAGGAACAGTCAGAGACAGGGGGAGCTTGTACCGGCACTGTGTCACCCTGAGGAAACAGTCAGAGACAGGGGGAGCTTGTACCGGCACTGTGTCACCCTGAAAGAACAGTCAGAGACAGGGGGAGCTTGTACCGGCACTGTGTCACCCTGAAAGAACAGTCAGAGACAGGGGGAGCTTGTACCGGCACTGTGTCACCCTGAAAGAACAGTCAGAGACAGGGGGAGCTTGTACCGGCACTGTGTCACCCTGAAAGAACAGTCAGAGACAGGGGAGCTTGTACCGCACTGTGTCACCCTGAGGAACAGTCAGAGACAGGGGAGCTTGTACCGGCACTGTGTCACCCTGAGGAAACAGTCAGAGACAGGGGGAGCTTGTACCGGCACTGTGTCACCCTGAAAGAACAGTCAGAGACAGGGGAGCTTGTACCGGCACTGTGTCACCCTGAGGAACAGTCAGAGACAGGGGAGCTTGTACCGGCACTGTGTCACCCTGAGGAACAGTCAGAGACAGGGGAGCTTGTACCGGCACTGTGTCACCCTGAGGAAACAGTCAGAGACAGGGGAGCTTGTACGGCACTGTGTCACCCTGAAAGAACAGTCAGAGACAGGGGAGCTTGTACCGGCACTGTGTCACCCTGAAAGAACAGTCAGAGACAGGGGGAGCTTGTACCGGCACTGTGTCACCCTGACAGAACAGTCAGAGACAGGCGGAGCTTGTACCGGCACTGTGTCACCCTGAAAGAACAGTCAGAGACAGGGGGAGCTTGTACCGGCACTGTGTCACCCTGAGGAACAGTCAGAGACAGGGGGAGCTTGTACCGGCACTGTGTCACCCTGAGGAACAGTCAGAGACAGGGGGAGCTTGTACCGGCACTGTGTCACCCTGAGGGAACAGTCAGAGACAGGGGGAGCTTGTACCGGCACTGTGTCACCCTGAGGGAACAGTCAGAGACAGGGGGAGCTTGTACCGGCACTGTGTCACCCTGACAGAACAGTCAGAGACAGGCAGAGCTTGTGTTGGAGGGAAAAATGGGGAAAAAATGGAAATTTTTGGGAAAAAATGGGGAAATTTAAGAAGAAAAAATGGAAATTTTAGGGGAAAAATCACAGATTTGGGGAGGAAAAAACCAGAGATTTTGGGGGTGTTGGAGGGAAAAATTTGGGGATTTTTGGAGAAAAAAATTTCAGATTTTGGGGGTGTTGGGGGGAAAAATTTGGGGATTTTTGGGGAAAAAAAACCTGAGATTTTGGGGGTGTTGGTGGGAAAAATTTGGGGAAATTTGGGGGAAGAAAAACGTGATTTTTGGGGGTGTTGGAGGGAAAAATGGGAAAAAACCTGTGAGATTTTGGGAAAAATGGAGATTTTAGGGGAAAAATGGGGAAATTTGGAGGAAAACCCCGAGATTTTGGGGGTGTTGGAGGAAAAATGGGGGAAGAAATGGAGATTTTTGGGGGAAAAAATGGGGAAATTTTCAGGGAAAAAATGGGGAAATTCGGGGAAAAAACCTGAGATTTTGGGGGTGTTGGAGGGAAAAATGGGGGGAAAAAATGAAGATTTTAGGGGAAAAATGGGAAATTTGGGGAAAAAAACCTGAGATTTGAGGGTGTGGGAGGAAAAAATTTGGGGATTTTGGGGAAAAAAATTGAGATTTTGGGGGTGTTGGAGGGAAAAATGGGGAAAAATGAGATTTTAGGGGGAAAATGGGGAAATTTGGGGGAAAAATGGGGAAAACATGGAAATTTGGGGAAAAAATAGGAATTTTAGGGGAAAAAAATTGAGATTTCAGGGGAAAAATGGGAATTTTAGAGGAAAAAATGGGGAAATTTGGGAGGAAAAAATGGAAATTTTAGGGGAAAAATCACAGATTTGGGGAGGAAAAAACCAGAGATTTTGGGGGTGTTGGATGGAAAAATTTGGGGATTTTTGGGAAAAAAACTCGGAGATTTTGGAGGTGTTGGAGGGAAAAATGGGGGAAAAAATGGAGATTTCAGGGGAAAAATCACAGATTTGGGGGGGAAAAAACCCTGAGATTTTGGGGGTGTTGGAGGGAAAAATGGGGAAAAATATGGAGATTTTAGGGAAAAAATGGGGATTTTTGAGGGGAAAAATAGGGGGAAAAACATGGAAATTTGGGAAAAAATGGGAATTTTAGGGGAAAAAATGGAGATTTCAGGGGAAAAATGGGGAAATTTGGGGGAAAAAATGAGGGGGAAAACATGGAAATTTGGGGGAAAATGGGAATTTTAGGGGAAAAAAATTGAGATTTCAGGGGAAAAATGGGAATTTTAGAGGAAAAAAATGGAGATTTTAGGGGAAAAATCACAGATTTGGGGGAAATGGAAAAAAAGGGGGAAATTTGGGAAAAAAAAATCCCTGAGATTTTGGGGGTGTTGGAGGGAAAAATGGGGAAAAAATGGAAATTTTAGGGAAAAAAATGGGGAAATTTGGGGAGAAAAATGGGAATTTTAGGGGAAAAAAATGGAGATTTTGGGGGAAAAATGGGGAAATTTGGGGGGAAAAAACCTGAGATTTGGGGTTGTTGGAGGAAAAAATTTGGGGATTTTGGGGAAAAAAATTGAGATTTTGGGGTGTTGGAGGAAAAAATTTGGGGATTTTTTGGGAAAAAAACCTGAGATTTTGGGGGTGTTGGAGGGAAAAATGGGGAAAAAAATGGAAATTTTAGGGGGAAAATGGGGATTTCTGAGGGGAAAAATAGGGGGAAAAAACATGGAAATTTGGGGGAAAAAATGGGAATTTTAAGGGAAAAAAATGGAGATTTTAGGGGAAAAATCACAGATTTGGGGGAAATGGAAAAAAAAAGGGGGAAATTTGGGAAAAAAAAATCCCTGAGATTTTGGGGGTGTTGGAGGGAAAAATGGGGGAAAAATGGAGATTTTAGGGGAAAAATGGGAAAATTTGGGGAAAAAAACCTGAGATTTGAGGGTGTGGGAGGAAAAAATTTGGGGATTTTTGGGGGAAAAAAAATTGAGATTTTGGGGGTGTTGGAGGGAAAAATGGGGGAAAAAATGGAGATTTTAGGGGAAAAATGGGGAAATTTGGGAGGAAAAAATGGAAATTTTAGGGAGAAAAATGGGGAAATTCGGGGGAAAAAAATGGAGATTTTAGGGGAAAAATCACAGATTTGGGAAAAAACCAGAGATTTTGGGGGTGTTGGAGGGAAAAATGGGGGAATAAATGGAGATTTTAGGGGGAAAATGGGGAAATTTGGGGGGAAAAATGGGGGGGAAAAACATGGAAATTTGGGGGAAAAAATGGGAATTTTAGGGGAAAAAATGGAGATTTCAGGGGAAAAATGGGAATTTTAGAGGAAAAAAATGGAGATTTTAGGGGAAAAATCACAGATTTGGGGGAAATGGAAAAAAAAAGGGGGAAATTTGGGAAAAAAAATCCCTGAGATTTTGGGGGTGTTGGAGGGAAAAATGGGGGGAAAAAATGGAGATTTTAGGGGAAAAATGGGGATTTTTGAGGGGAAAAATGGGGGGAAAAACCAGGAAAATTTGGGGAAAAAAATGGGAATTTTAGGGGAAAAAAATGGGGAAATTTTGGAGGAAAAAATGGAGATTTTAAGGGTGTTGGGGGAAAATTTGGAGATTTTGGGGAAAAAATGGGGATTGGGGGAAAAAATCTGAGATTTTGGGGTGGGAAAATGGGGAAAAAATGGAGATTTTAGGGGAAAAAAATCAGGAAATTTGGAAGGAAAAAATGGAGATTTTAGGGAAAATGGGGAATTTGGGGAAAAAAACCTGAGATTTTGGGGGTGTCGGGGAAAAATTTGGGGATTTTGGGGAAAAAATTTGAGATTTTGGGGAAAAATGGGGAAATTTGGGGGAATAAAATGGGGAAAATCGGGAAAAAAATTGAGATTTTTAGGGAAAAAGGGGATTTGGGGGGAAAATGGGGTTTTTTGGGGGATTTGAGGGGGAAAAAAATGAGGATTTTGAGGCAAAATGGGGATTTTGGGGGTGTTGGGGAGAAAATGAGAATTTTGGGGGAAATTTGGGGATTTTGGGGAAAAAATGGGGAAAATTGGGGGATTTTAGGAGGAGCTCCTCATTGCCTTTAGGTACAAAATCACCAAAAATGTCCCAAAAAAATCCCCCAAAATGCCCAAAAATAAAATAAAAAAATCCTAAAAATATTTAAAAAAAAAATAAAAAAAAATTACCAAAATTCTAAAAATTTTTTTTTAAAAATTCCTAAAAATACCTGAAAAAAAAAAATCCTAAAATTACAAAAACTTTTAAAAATTCCTAAAAATTCCAAAAATTAAAAAATAAAAATTCCCCAAAAATTCTAAAAAATTTTTTAAAAATTCCTAAAAATTAAAAAAATTAAAAGAAAATTCCCAGAAATTCCAAAAAAATTTTTTTCTTAAATCCCAAAAATTCTAAAAAAAAAAAAAAAATTAAAAAGAAAATTCGAAAAATTCCAAAATAATTGTAAAAAACCCTCCTAAAAATTCCAAAAATTCCAAAAATCCCTAAAAATCCCAAAAATCCCCAAAAATCCCCCAAAATCCCAAAAATCCAAAGAAATCCCAAAAAAATCCCCAAAATCCCAAAAAAAATCCAAAAAAACCCCAAAAAATTCCCCCCAAAAAATCCCCCAAAAATACCCAAAATATCCCAAAAAAACCCCCCAAAAAATCCCAAAAAAATCCCCAAAAAATCCCAAAGAAATCCCAAAGGAATCCCAAAAAAATCCCCGAAAAATGCAAAGAAATCCCCAAAAAATCCCAAAAAAATCCCCCAAAAATCCCCAAAAAATGCAAAGAAATCCCAAAAAATTCCAAAGAAATCCCAAAAAACCCCCAAAAATCTCCCATAGAATTCGAAAAAATCCCCCAAAAAATCCCAAAAAATCCCAAAAAAATTCTAAAAAAAATCTAAAAAAAAATCCCAAAAAATCTCCAAAAAATCCCCAAAAATCCCCCATAAAATCCTCAAAAATCCCCCCAAAAATCCCCAAAAAATTCCCAAAAAAATCCCAAAAAATTCCCAAAAAAATCCCCAAAAAATCCCAAAATTTCCTCACCAATCCTGACTCTCCTCCTACTGATCTTTCTGCAAGAACCTCAACAATTTTAGGCGCGAAACCTCCAAAAACGACTCAAAAAAATCCCAAAAAAAATCCCAAAAAATTCTGAAAAAAATCCCAAAAAATTCCAAGAAATCCCAAATAAATCCCCAAAAAATTCCAAAAAACCCCAATAAATCCCAATAAATCAATTACCAAAAAAAACCCCAACCTTCAGGTGTTACTCCAAGAAGAAACTCCATTATTTTTTTGGCGCGAAACCGAAAAAAAAAAAAAAAAAAAAAAAAAAAAATCCCAAAAAATCCCAAAAAATTCTAAAAAAAATCCCAAAACATCCCCAAAAAATCCCCAAAAAATTCTAAAAAAAATCCCCAAAAAATCCCAGAAAAATCCCAAAAAATCCCAGAAAAATCCCCAAATTTCCTCACCAATCCTGACTCTCCTCCTACTGATCTTTCTGCAAGAACCTCAACAATTTTAGGTGCGAAACCTCCAAAAACGACTCACTAAAACCCAAAAAAAATCCCAAAAAATTCTGAAAAAAATCCCAAAAAAACCCCAAAATTCCCAAATAAATCCCCAAATAAATTCCAAAAAACCCCAATAAATCCCAATAAATCAATTCCCAAAAAAAACCAACCTTCAGGTGTTTCTCCAAGAAGAAACTCCATTATTTTTTTGGCGCGAAACCGAAAAAAAGCCGCAAAAAATCCGAAAAAAAATCCCAAAAAATCCCAAAAAATTCCCAAAAAATTCCCAAAAAAACCCAAAAAATCCCCCAAAAATCCCCAAAAAATTCCCCAAAAAATCCCAAAAAATCCCAGAAAAATCCCCAAATTTCCTCACCAATCCTGACTCTCCTCCTACTGATCTTTCTGCAAGAACCTCAACAATTTTAGGCGCGAAACCTCCAAAAACGACTCAATAAAATCCAAAAAAAAATCCCAAAAACTTCTGAAAAATATCCCAAAAAATTCCAAAAAATCCCAAATAAATCCCCCAAATAAATTCCAAAAAACCCCAATAAATCCCAATAAATCAATTCCCAAAAAAAACCAATCTTCAGGTGTTAGTCCAAGAAGAAACTCAACGATTTTTTTGGCGCGAAACCGAAAAAAAGCCGCAAAAAATCCGAAAAAAAATCCGAAAAAATTCCAAAAAATTCGAAAAAAATCCCCCAAAAAAACCCAAAAAATCCCACAAAAATCCCCAAAAAATCCCCCAAAAATTCCCAAAAAATTCCCCCAAAAAAAAATCCACAAAAAATCCCAGAAAAATCCCCAAATTTCCTCACCAATCCTGACTCTCCTCCTACTGATCTTTCTGCAAGAACCTCAACAATTTTAGGCGCGAAACCTCCAAAATCGACTCAATAAAACCCAAAAAAAATCCCAAAAAATTCCAAAAAATCCCCCAAAAATCCCAAAAATCCCAAATAAATCCCCCAAATAAATTCCAAAAAACCCCAATAAATCCCAATAAATCAATTCCCAAAAAAAAACCAACCTTCAGGTGTTACTCCAAGAAAAAACTCGACGATTTTTTTGGCGTGAAACCGAAAAAAAAGCCGCAAAAAATCAAAAAAAAATCCGAAAAAATCCCAAAAAATTCCCAAAAAATCCCCAAAAAAATCCCAAAAAAATCCCAGAGCCTCACCTATCCTGGCACTCCTCCTTCTGGTGCCTCTCCAGCAGGGACCTGGGGAACTGGCGTGCACAGAAGCCGCACTCAGCTGGCAGCTCGCTCACTGCCTTTGGGGCAAAATGGCCAAAAATCTCCCCAAAAAATCCCCAAAAAATCCCCAAAAAAATCCCCCAAAAATCCACCAAAAAAATCCCAAAAAATCCCAAAAATATCCCCCAAAAAATCCCTAGAAAAATCCCAGAAAAGTCCCCAAATTCCTCACCAATCCTGACTCTCCTCCTTCTAATCCATCTCCAAAAACCTCAACAATTTTAGGTGCGAAACTTCCAAAACGACTCAATAAAATCCCAAAAAAAATCCCAAAAAAATTCTAAAAAAATCCTCAAAAAATTCTAAAAAAATCCCCAAAAAATCCCAAATAAATCCCCAAATAAATTCCAAAAAACCCCAATAAATCAATTCCCAAAAAAAACCCCCAATCTTCAGGTGTTACTCCAAGAAGAAACTCAACGATTTTTTTGGCTCAAAACCGAAAAAAAGCCGCAAAAAATAAAAAAAAAAATCCGAAAAATTTCCAAAAAATTCCCAAAAAATCCCCAAAAAATTCCCAAAAAAATCCCAGAGGCTCACCTATCCTGGCACTCCTCCTTCTGGTGCCTCTCCAGCAGGGACCTGGGGAACTGGCGTGCACACAAGCCGCACTCAGCCGGCAGCTCGCTCACTGCCTTTCGGGCAAAATGGCCAAAAATCTCCCAAAAAAAATCCCCAAAAAATCCCCAAAAAAATCCCCAAAAAAATCCCAAAAAATCCCAAAAAAATCCAAAAATATCCCAAAAACATCCCCCAAAAAATCCCTAGAAAAATCCCAGAAAAGTCCCCAAATTCCTCACCAATCCTGACTCTCCTCCTTCTAATCCATCTCCAAAAACCTCAACAATTTTAGGTGCGAAACTTCCAAAATGACTCAATAAAATCCCAAAAAATTCCCAAAAAAATTCTAAAAAATCCCCCAAAAATTCCAAAAAAATCCCAAAAAAATCCCCAAAAAACCCCAATAAATCCCAATAAATCAATTACCAAAAAAAACCAACCTTCAGGTGTTACTCCAAGAAGAAACTCAACGATTTTTTTGGCGCGAAACCGAAAAAAGCCGCAAAAAATCCAAAAAAATTCCGAAAAAATTCAAAAAATCCCAAAAAATCCCAAAAAATCAGAATAAAATTTGAGAAGCCCTCACCTATCCTGGCACTCCTCCTTCTGGTGCCTCTCCAGCAGGGACCTGGGGAACTGGCGTGCACAGAAGCCGCACTCAGCCGGCAGCTCGCTCACTGCCTTTGGGGCAAAATGGCCAAAAATCTCCCAAAAAAATCCCCAAAAAATCCCCAAAAAAATCCCCAAAAAATCCCAAAAAATCCCCCAAAAATCCCAAAAAATCACAGAAAAATCCTCAAAAAAATCCCCAAATTCCTCACCAATCCTGACTCTCCCCCTTCTCGTGTCTCTGCAAGAACCTCAACAATTTAAGGCGCGAAACTTTGAAAACTCACTCAATAAAATAAAAAAAAAATCCCAAAAAAATTTGAAAAAAATCCCAAAAAAATCCAAAAAAATCCCCAAAAATCCCCCAAAAATCCCCAATAAATCCCAATAAATCAACTCCCAAAACCCCAATCTTCAGGTGTTACTCCAAGAAGAAACTCGATGATTTTTTTGGCGCGAAACCGAAAAAAACCCGCAAAAAATCCAAAAAAATTCCGAAAAAATTCCCAAAAAATCCCAAAAAATCAGAATAAAATGTCACAAATCCTCACCTATCCTGGCACTCCTCCTTCTGGTGCCTCTCCAGCAGGGACCTGGGGAACTGGCGTGCACAGAAGCCGCACTCAGCCGGCAGCTCGCTCACTGCCTTCTCCACGGCCAGGTTGCGGCAGCAGAGGCTCTTGGAGATCTCACAGCGGCAGTTGGGGCACGTGGCCTGTTCCTCCTTCAGCCTCGAGTCTGCCAGCAGGTGGATGAAACACCCAGCACACATCAGGTGCCCGTTGGTGCACTGAAAAAAACAAAAAAAAATTTTTTAGTTTCATTTATTCCCATTTTTTTCCCCATTATTTCCGATTTTTTGCCATTTTTTTCCCATTTTTTTCACTTTTTTTTCATATTTTTTTCCTATTTTTTTCCCTTTTTTTTCCCTATTTTTTCCTTTTATTTCCATTTTTCCCATTTTTTCCTATTTTTCCCCATTTTTTCCTATTTTTTCTGATTTTTTCCATTTTTTTCCCCATTTTTTTTCATTTTTTTTTCCTATTTTTTTCCTATTTTTTCCAATTTTTTTCCTATTTTTTCCAATTTTTTTCCTATTTTTTTCCGATTTTTTCCTATTTTTTCCATATTTTTTTCTGTTTTTTTCCCCATTTTTTCCTATTTTTTCCTATTTTTTTCCTATTTTCCCCCTCCTTCAGCCTCGACTCTGCCAGCAGGTGGATGAAACACCCAGCACACATCAGGTGCCCCTTGGTGCACTGAAAAAAACAAAAAAATTTTTAAATTTCATTTATTCCCATTTTTTCCTGTTTTTTTTCGATTTTTTTCCCCATTTTTTCTGATTTTTTGCCATTTTTTTCCCATTTTTTTCATATTTTTTCATACTTTTTTCCTATTTTTTTCCCTATTTTTTCCTTTTTTTTCCCTATTTTGTCCCATTTTTTTCATTTTTTCCCTATTTTTTTCCTATTTTTTCCCAGTTTTTTCCTATTTTTTCTGATTTTTTTCATATTTTTTTCCTATTTTTTCTCATTTTTTCCGCATTTTTTTCCTATTTTTTCACATTTTTTTCACATTTTTTTCCTATTTTTTTTCTATTTTTCCCATTTTTTCCTGATTTTTTCCATTTTTCCCCCGTTTTTTTAATATTTTTTTCCTATTTTTTTCCTATTTTTTCCCATTTTTTCCTATTTTTTTCTGATTTTTTTGCATTTTTTTCCCCATTTTTTTTCCTATTTTCTCCCATTTTTCTCCTATTTTTTCTGACTTTTTTCCTATTTTTTTCCTATTTTTTCCCATTTTTTCCATATTTTTTTCTGATTTTTTCCCCATTTTTTTCATTTTTTTTCATATTTTTTCCTATTTCTTCCTATTTTTTTCCCATTTTTCCCCCTTCAGCCTCGACTCTGCCAGCAGGTGGATGAAACACCCAGCACACATCAGGTGCCCGTTGCTGCACTGAAATAAACAAAAAAAATTTTTTAATTTTCATTTATTCCCATTTTTTCCTGTTTTCTTTCCATTTTTCCCCCATTTTTTCTGATTTTTTGCCATTTTTTTCCCATTTTTTTCACTTTTTTTCATATTTTTTCCCCATTTTTTCTGATTTTTTGCCATTTTTTCCTGATTTTTTCCATTTTTCCCATTTTTTCCTTTTTTTCCTATTTTTTTCCCATTTTTTCCTACTTTTTCCCATTTTTTTCCTATTTTTTTCTGATTTTTTCCTAATTTTTTCCCATTTTTTTCCTATTTTTTTCCCATTTTTCCCATATTTTTTCTGTTTTTTTCCCCATTTTTTTCCTATTTTTTTCACATTTTTTTCACATTTTTTTCCTATTTTTTTCTATTTTTTTCCCATTTTTTCCCGATTTTTTCCATTTCCCCCCATTTTTCCTATTTTTCCTTTTTCCTATTTTTCCCATTTTCCTATTT
>JAREIS010001136.1:0-28934 GCA_030060385.1 Muscicapa striata striata
GGTAAAAATGTCTGTATCAGATCCAAAGGAGCCGGCGCAGTGGCTCCTTCCTGCTGTAAATTCAAAATGGGTCTGTAACACTTTAGGGGTAACCCCTGCATCTTTACAAAAGCCTTTAATGAAACCTATGAGTTTTGCATACAAGTCCTAATAGTTCTCGAATTACCTACCATCCCGAAGAATATGTGTATGCTCAATACCAAACTCCAGGGAAACCCCATTTAGTGAAACGAGAGCCTTCACAGCATTAACAGTGGCTGTATTACTAGGTATAGGAGCGCTGAGTGGGAACGGGGTAGCGCCTTAGTAAATCAACAAGCGGGATTTAAAGAGCTCAGGTGTCAGTAGACGAAGATCTAAGGAGAATTGATAAATCCATAAAAGATCTCACAGACTCCTAGATTCGCTAGCTGAAGTGACCTTGCAAAATAGAAGGGGACTAAATTTACTGCTTTACAACAAGGAGGTTTATGTGTGCACTTAGAGAAGAATGTGTGTGTATGCTAATCGAAGGGAGTTATAGAGACCATGGCAAAATTACAAGAAGGACTAGAAAAGAGAAAACAAGAAAGAGAAGCACAACAAAACTGGTATGAATCTTGGTTCAGTAAACTCCCTGGTTAATCTAACCTCTTGTCCACAATAGTGACCAATAATTCTGCTTGTTTAAAGCTGACCTTGACCCTCGTTTTTTAACAATTACAGTATAGCAGGAGATGGAATGAACTATTTAAATGTTAGAGCAAAAGAAGGCAAGATGGGGGAAAGGAAGACTATTTAGAAACTAAGAGAAAGATGGAAGGAACAAGTGACCATTGTTCACAAGTCTAGTGTCTGGAGTGAGACAGTTAACGTGCCTAGTTCTTATTTGTTAGATAAGCCTTGCCTCACTTATCTAACAGACCTTGAAGGGAAAATGGTTGTAAATTATCAACGCCTTGGGAAACGTTTAAGGGCAGGATACTGCGTAGCTTTGCATGTTCAAAATCTGTAGATAATTCACCCCCTGTGCCTTGGGACACACACACATGCACTGAGCTCATCCTCCTCCTCCTGGGTGCTTCTCCTGCCACAGCACTTCCCTGGGAGGGTTCATTCCTCACAGGAGCTGCTGTGTTTGTACTGGTGCATTTTATAGCTCTGCTTCTGCCTGTCTGTCAATTCTGTCTTCAAAGAAATCTCAGAGGAAAAGATTTATTGAATTGTGGAATAACAGAGGTGGGAAGAGTGTCCGTAGCCCCCTTGGCCAGGGTGTGGCTGGAATGGAATTCTCTTTGCCCAGAGCAGCCCCTGTCCTGCTGTGCTTGGGTCTCATGGCTGGAGTGAGTTTGGTCCCAGCCCACAGCTTTGGCTGCTCCTGAGCAGGGCTGGTCCCACATGAGGCGTCTCTGCAGCCCTCAAACTAATGGGCTGAGGATGGACAAGTGTTCCTGGGGACACAGGGATGGGACAGCTGGGCTGGGCTGACCCAAGGGATCTTCCATGCCATGGGATATCCTGATCAGCAGGGAAATGAGGAGGATGAGAGGGTCTCTGGATTTTCTGTGTTAATACATTTATGTTCCAAAGCAACTACTACATGTGCTGAATTCTTGTCTCCCCGTGGTTTTCCTTGCTTCTGCATTTGGCCTTTGCTTTTTATTCCCCCTAACATTAATCTCTCTTTAGGCTGACCCACAATTTTTGACCTTCTTTTCTCCTGTTTTCTGAGTAAGGAGGGAGAGTGAGAGGGGCTCTTGGTTGTTGCTTGATGCCCAGAGGGGCTTGACCACAGCCACTTTGCCCAACTCTGCTCTTATGGGCACACCCAGCAATGTCAGGTGCCCACCCCTGAGCTGGGCTTATGCTCTGCTCACAGCCCCAGGGGTGTCCAGGGACACGAGTCCTTCCCTGGCACACACACACACAGACAGTTCATTGCAGCATGGGCAGGGGCTGCCTGGGCTCTGCTGCCACTGCCAGAGCCTGGCAGGGACCTCACCCCTGTGGGTGTCACCCTGCCCTGCCCCTGCCCAAGGTGCCCCACAGCTGGAGGGATGGACACGGGGAGCTCTGGGCACAGGAGCTCATCCCAGCCCTGCATCCAGTGGTTTCCAGGGGATGTTACTCTCTGGAAACTCCAGCAACAGCTGAATGTGTTTGTGCTCACTGGGTTTATGTCCCCTCACACACACACAGGATGTTCAGGGCTGTGGAATGTCCCTGCACTGCAAACACAGACTCCTGACCCAGTCACTTGATGTCCCTCCAGGCAGGGAAGAACAGCCTCGGAGAGCTGGGGTGAGAGGGCACTGCTGGAAGCAGAGCTGGCTTTGCAAGGGCACTGCTGGGACAGCCCCACCCTGAACACTGCCACACTTACTGCAGTTCTCCTCTCCAGGCGCTGTGTTGGGAACATCCTTGAGAGCAAACTGGGAATGAGATTGAAGCTTTCAGGCCCTGCACTGGGGAGATGCCCTTGCACGATGGAAATGCTGTTTGAAGAGCCCAGCTCTGTCCCAGCAGTGCCCATGGCCTGCCCTTGACTGCAGTCCCTGGACAGTCACACAGCAGGAAAGGGACCAAGCTGAGAGCCCTGAGGAATTAAACCTGCACAGGGGCTCTGAAGGGGAATGTGGAAGTGAAGGAAGGAGAGGTTATGGGGCAGAAGCCCTGGGGTTGCCTGACAGTGAGGAGCACTGGGGTTCCCTTTTCACCCTCAGCTCTGCCCAGAGGCACCAACCCTGCAGCTCCAGAGAAGTCAGGGAGGAAAGATGTCAGGCAAACACAGCAATACAGAGTTCTTTAATTTGTGTAAGCACATAGGTATTATAACTCCTGGATTATATAATCTGTGGTTCACACTAGAAATGCAAATACTGAATTGAAAAGTGTACAGACAAAGATTTTCCTGTGAACAAATTTTCAAAAACATAATACCTGTGCCACAGAAAAAACACAAGAGGCAGAGTGGGCATTAATGAATAAAATTGTAATAGCTACACAGGAGAATGAGAGTTTATTCCTTCTGAAAATCATTCATGATCATTTTCCTCAGGCCATTCTTGAGCTCCTGGTTCCTCAGGCTGTAGATGAGGGGGTTCAGAGCTGGAGTCACCACTGAGTATAGAACTGACAGGGCCAGATCCAGAGATGGGGAGGAGATGGAAGAGGGCTTCAAGTAGGTAAAAATGCCAGTGCTGAGGAACAGGGAGACCACAACCAGGTGAGGGAGGCAGGTGGAAAAGGCTTTGTGCCGTCCCTGCTCAGAGGGGATCCTCAGCACAGCTCTGAGGATCTGCACATAGGAGAAAACCATGAACACAAAACAACCAAAAGCTAAACAGGTACTAACAGCAATGAGCCCATGTTCCCTGAGGTGGGAGTATGAGCAGGAGAGCTTGAGGATCGGTGGGATTTCACAGAAGAACTGGCCCAGGGCATTACCGTGGCACAGGGGCAGGGAAAATGTATTGGCCGTGTGCAGCAGTGAATAGAGAAAGGCACTGGCCCAGGCAGCTGCTGCCATGTGGGCACAAGCTCTGCTGCCCAGGAGGGTCCCGTAGTGCAGGGGTTTGCAGATGGACACGTAGCGGTCATAGCACATGATGGTCAGGAGGGAATACTCTGCTACAATGAAGAACATAAAGAAAAAGAGCTGTGCAGCACATCCTGAGTAGGAGATGGCCTTGGTGTCCCAGAGGGAATTGTGCATGGCTTTGGGGACAGTGGTGCAGATGCAGCCCAGGTCAGTGAGGGCCAGGTTGAGCAGGAAGAAGAACATGGGGGTGTGCAGGTGGTGGCTGCAGGCTACGGCGCTGATGATGAGGCCGTTGGCCAGGAGGGCAGCCAGGGAGATGCCCAGGAAGAGGCAGAAGTGCAGGAGCTGCAGCTGCCGCGTGTGTGCCAATGGCAGCAGGAGGAAGTGGCTGATGGAGCTGCTGTTGGACATTTGTTGTATCTTGCCATGGGGATCTGTAAGAAAAGTAATCATGGAATAATTCCATTTGGAGAGGACTTTAAATATCGCAGCGTTGCTTGGTGGCACTTTCCCCCCACTACCTGCCCAGGGCTCTGCTGCCTGGAGCTGTCCCTGCCAGGAGCTGCTTCGCTGTGCCCAGGGCTGGGCCCTGCCAGTGCTGCCAGAGCCCAGCCCAGCCCTGGGGGCTCAGCTCTGCCCTGCAGACCCCTCCCAGCACAGGGCACTGCTCAGGGCCAGCTCTGCCTCTGCAGGCTCTGATGGCAGCGTTGCAGCAACCCTGAGAAGGCTGTAAAAGTAACACTGATGATGCCTTTAAGGGGCCCTGTGCTGATTTCTTTCGCTGCCTACTTTTTTGAGATCTGAGAAAATTTTTTAAAATTTTTCTCTTCCTGAGCTGAGAGATGAATATCAGTGTGCAATTTCCCATCCAGGCAACCCACAGCAGTAGATTAGAAAAGAAGGATTTTCCCTTTTATGCAGCCCCTCTCTTGCTTTGCTCCATGTATAATCTCCTTGGAAATGTTCTGGAGTTACATGTCATGCAGGGAGCAGTCCTGAACAATGCAGCATCCTCACCACACAAGGAGAACACTTCCAAGCCTTATCAGCTGTCTCCTTCCACCCAGACCTTGTCCCCCAGTGCTATGAGCAGCTCCCAGGGCTGGCTGAGAGCTGTCCCTGGCAGGCAGCAGAGTCCCTGCCCCAGCACAGCACCCTGGGCTGCAGGACCCTGCTCTGCAGGACAGCCCTGGGCAATCCTGGCTGCTCTACACAAGACAAAATCAGAGAATGTACTCACAGAGTCTGTAGGCATTGGGATGCTCCAGCTATAGGAGATCACTCCAGGAGCTGCAGCTGCTTTGTCCTGCAGCCAGAAGCTTCCTGTATCAAGGGCTGGGAGTGATTCTGTCCTGGTCACTTCTGAGCATCTTCCCAGCCCTGACAGATTGAAGTTCTCTGTGCCTCTGTGCTGTGCCTGGGGCGGCTGGAGACAGAGCCCCAGCCCAGCTGGGCTGGAAGAAAATCTGCTCATCTGGAGAAATATGTTTTTAAAGCCCTTCTTGGTTGCTAGCATCTCCTTCTGTGCCAAGAGCCCAGCCCAGATTAGCGGCACACACACAGCACACGGAATTTAATGACCCGCTCGGGGTTTGTGCTGAGGCTCTGAACATGAGTCCCCGAGAGGGAGTTGAAAAAATCTCTCAGGAACTCCAAGTCTGAATCAAACTCCAAAGTATCTGAAAGTTTTAATGGGTCCCAGGGAGGAACACGTCTGAACAAGTGCGCCCAGGTTCCAGTCAGAGGAGGAAACTGGAAGAAGAGATGACCTGTGGGGACAAAGAGAGGGAAGTCTTGGTGCCCTGGAGCACAGCAGGGTCTGTGCTACCAAGGGCTGTGAGGAGACATCTTGTCCTGAGCCACTGGGGCCTCCTGGCAAGTGCTGGCCGCTGTCACCCCTTGTCCTGCCCTCAGCATCCTCCCCCCACCCCAGTGGCCTCTGGCATCTGCTGGGACCAGTCCCTGGGGAGCCTTGGTTAGGACTGGCCCTGGGGAGATCCTTCATGCTCCCAGGAACTGCAGGTTTTTCAGAGGACTTTGGGTTTTGCTTTAGCCTTGGAGTCTCTGAGACCTTTGTGCAACCAAGGCCTCCAATTATCTGCTTTAATTAGTCTCTTGAGAGCCTTTCTCAGTAACAACACTCAGTGGGGCTCATTAGTACTTCTAGATACTTCAGGTTTTTAAGGTACTTTCCTTTTTCCTTTCTGAGTCTCTAAAAGGTTTTTGGGCAATCATGGCCTCTAATTCTCTCCTCCAAGGAGTCCAAGTGGAGCCTTTGTTGGGGATGGACGTCAGTGGGTCCGGTCAATGCCACCAGACACTTGTAGGTTTTCTTCTGACTTTGATGTCTGAAAAGGTTTGTGCAATCTGCTCTGAGGCCATGAGGTTCAAGGGCTCAACACCAAATGCATCAAGGGGCTCACTGGGATTAAGCAAATCCTGACAAACCATGGCTCAGTGTTGCTGTAAAAGGGTTATGGAGCGGCGAAAAAAACACAGCAACAAGGCACTCTCTTACTTGGTGCAAGAAAGAGCATTTTATTGAAGGAAGCCATGGCTTTAAATAAGGCAGTTTGTGAAAAACACAATACAGACCATTCATTGGTCAGAGAAAGAGACACCTCTTGTCCCTGGCTTTCCCACGGATCCAGAAGGTCTTTATCTCTTGCTATGATTCTTTCTCTTGTGTTTACAGTAGAGAAAAGTCTCTAGCTTGGGAAAAATCCTGGCTGGAGCTTAGAAAGTTTTCACGGCCTGAGAAAAAGACTCAGAAGCTGAGAAAAAGGCCTGGCTGAAATGTGCCTAGGCCTTCAGCAGTGTCCACAAGTCCCCCTTTTAGTTTAAAAAGAAAAGAAAGAGAACTGTTTGTAATCCTCCACAGGACCCTTGCAAAGGAGAACAAATACCACTCAGGGGTCGCGGGACCCCCTGCGGGGGGTTCCAGAGAGACCTCGGACCCTTGCGGAGGGGAACGCAGAGCCACTTTTCAGAGTAACGGCAAGGGGAAAATGCCAGCCAATCAATATGATTGATAACGCATAATCCGCTTTATTGACAGCATCAGTCATTTTTATAGCCCAGAATAGCATAAATCAGCATTATTCATATTAGTACAATCTTATTGGTTTATGCTATGTATGCTTTCTCTTATTATTGGTTATTGCAAGTGTGAGATAACCACTCCTACTGAGTTTCTAGCCAAAATGTGTGTGCTAGGTGACAATAAGTCTTGGCTGCTACTTCCCTTTTTCTTATACTCATTTGCTATATAGTATCCATCCCAGGGTTATGCTTCGCTTGCTACATGCCCCCTGGAAGTTAAGGCCTTGATTGAACAATAGTCATATGTATTACTTATCAACTAACTCTGCAAATTATGCTAGCTGTATTGCTTTTGCAAAGTCAAAAGCTGCTGCTCAGCAAAACTGCTTGCCTGCAGCAAGGCCTTTACTGTCTGCTTAAGAGCAAGGCCTAGCCTTCTACTTAGCAGGAGCTATACCTGCTTCCATAGATGTATATCCATAGCTATATCCATGGCTTTCTAACCAATCCTCAACAATTCCCCCTCTTTTATTTTGTGCAAGAAAAGCACGATTCATGACAGACTCTGCTATGCGTGTCATGCTTTTCTGCAAACATTGAAAAATGCAAGGAACAAACAGAAGTATAATCACAATTACAAGTGCAATTATTATAAGTTGCTGCAGAAGAGATGTCAGCCATGGCCCCAAATGTAATGACTTTAGCTAATTAGTTAAACCTAATCCAGTGTCTTTCTGTAATTGAGCAGTGAGCCATCTCAAATTGTTTATCTGATTATGAATGGATACAGCATGATCAGAAAGATTCATACAACACATCCCCTTAAAATCCTCACATCCATGGCCCTGTGCTAGAAGCAAAAAATCTATGGCTGCTCGATTTTGCAAAGTAGCATGGCGAACAGAATCAACATCAGTTAAAAGTTGTGAGAGAGCTATAGAGGTTGCATTAGTCTGTTTTGCTAACCAACAGCCAAGTTTGTCAAGTTGAGACAAAGCTTCTGCACTAGCAACACCTGCAGTAAAAAGGGATGCTGTGACAATTTTTGCAGTTGACCAAAACTGAACATTATCTTTACAGTCAGATTTAAAAGCATGAGCAAACCTTCTAACGCGATGCTGTCCGAATGTTGACAGCCTGATGCAATTGTCTCAAAAGTTCCAGCAATCTAATGTTTTTAATGTCCCTTATAAGTGTATCCTCAATCCGCAGTTACACCCACTACATATAGTGAGTTAGTACTACATTCAAGTTCTCATGAGGCCATTTCAAAATAGCTCTGAGAACAGCTCGAAGTTCTAGTGTTTGAAGAGAGTCTTGAGACTCTGCAGGCAGAATTTCATGATGCCATTGTTTCCCCTGCAACCAGACAACTGCTGCCCGTCTTGACTTCTTTCCAGCGTCTGTGTATGCAGTGACGGCATTCTGCAGAGGACAATCCAAACCTTAGGTTTAGGAATCCAAGTGCAACATTGTATCCATTGTAGAACAGGATTTTTCAGTGACTTCAATTGAATGTTTTGTGCTGCTTCCAAAAGACTTGTCTGTAATTCTGGAGAATGGTACGAATACCATGCCAAGTCCTCAGCACGCAAAGGCACATAAATATTTGCTGGCTCAAGTCCTGTAATTTGTAAACATCGAAGACGCCCCTTTTTTATCAAAGTAGCTAAATTAGCCACACGACTCTGTACTGTAGTCCTAGGTTGCACAGATGTAAAAAGCCACTCCAAAACAAGTGTCTGATGATTTGCTGTGAGCTGTGTGAGAGCACCCATTAGATGATCTTTTCCCTGCAAAATAGTAATGTCAATGGGTACATCCTCCACTCTCCGAGAAACAGCTCTTTCAGAGATAATTGTAGCCAGTTTTTGTAAAGTCCGTGTCTGCTGAGCAGTTACAGAAACAGGTGCAGCAGGGTCCGTACCTTTTAGCAGTGGGCAAAGGATTTGCAGATCATCATTTGTAAATCCTATTACCAGTCGAAGCCACTGAAGGTCACCGAGGAGTCACTGGGCATCATGTAAGGTACGAATGGTTGTTTTCAGCTCCAATTTCTGAGGCCTTATGGTAGAATCAGATATTTGCCAACCCAAATAATGCCAAGGATTAGTCCTCTAGATTTTATCAGGAGCAACCACTAGTCCACGCTGTTACAGCGTACTAATTATTGTACACTCATGATCCTTGGTAAAAGGCATGCTCTGTGCAAACAGAATATCGTCCATATAGTGAAAAATCAATGTAGATTTCCAGCGCACCCTTAATGGTTGTAAGGCTACTGCAACAAATAGCTGACAAAGTGTTGGTGAATTTCTTATACCCTGAGGTAAAACAACCCACTCATAATGCTGTGCGATAGCCTCTCTGTTAACAGCAGGTAAGGTAAAAGCAAACCTTTGAGTGTCACAAGGGTGCAAGGCAATTGTGAAAAAACAGTCCTTTAAGTCCACAATTAAAATGTCCCAACCACGAGGAATCATAGCAGGATTAGGCATCGATAACTCCAGGTTCAACAGTTAATTCCTGTAAGGTAGCTGAAGAACGTCCCAACAACAAAGCCCCATAAGATTGTCCGTTTAAAACCAAAGGTCCACAAACCCCAGTAGGAACCTTTATGGGTTTAGAGGCTTTAAGTACAATGTCTGTTGCGGCTGCTAAGTCTAGGCTGAGGCTGCCTCTGGTAGCTGGCTGGAGTTCACTGTCAGGGAGAAGTTTGCAGGCAGGGAAGCAGGAGGGAGTGCTGGCTGTACTTGGGCGACTTGGCACGCTGCTGGTGTCTGCAAGCCTCTGTGGAACGTGAGTCAAGCTGACAGGCAGGGCACCACACACTCGGAACACGGCAGTCTCATCGCAGATAGCCAGTTCGTCCACAGCGAAAGCACTTCCCAGTGGTCTGAGAC
The DNA here is from genome assembly GCA_030060385.1 of Muscicapa striata striata. Classification (NCBI taxonomy): domain Eukaryota; kingdom Metazoa; phylum Chordata; class Aves; order Passeriformes; family Muscicapidae; genus Muscicapa; species Muscicapa striata. The sequence goes on from JAREIS010001136.1 coordinate 9,466, forward strand.
TTGTTAGCCGCCTGTGATTTATGTGGTTTTAATGGCTTAAATGCAGCGACAGCAAAAGCTTGATCCTGAGACTGCCTGCCCTTTAGAGTTAATGTTAAATTTTCAACAGCTTCTACTAGCATGGCCTAAGTTGCGTGTTAAATTTTACTCATTCATTTTAATAACTTTACTGCAGTCTAATTGCTTGGCAAAGTAGCTATTATTAATTTCACTTGTGAATTGCTATTCTGTGTGACACACTCCCTAAGCTGTGGCCCTTGCATATATTGGGGTACTCCTGCTCTTTCTATTGCAGCAGTAAGCTTATCAATAAAGCTAGAAAAGGATTCTTGAGGCCCTTGTCTGATATGCATGTATGAAGGCGTCTCTCCTGGCTTTTTTCTAACTAAATCATATACAGCTCGAGCTAACTACATCACTTCTTTAACTCTAGTAATGCTTGTGCATCTAATATAATTTTAGCTGTTGTTTTATGGGCTTCATGCACACTAGTTGCTATGTAACTGCATTGGCAACTTTTAATTCTAAGAAGTTATTGTTACTTGCATGCTCTACTATCAACTGTCCCTGTAATTTTGCTACAAAGTCTTGTTCTCTAGCTGCTACTTGAATTTTGCTTGAATTTGCTTTTATTCTCTCTTTTTCCCTAACTTCCTCATCTGAAAATAGCTTATTTTCAGTGGAAGGCACAGAGGGCTCAGAAACTTCAGATTTTGATGGAATTGTGAAATTTTTCATAGATGGTGGTTCAGGAAGATTATTTCTTCCAAAAGCATATACACCAGCTTGGTCTGCTGGCAATAGCTTGCCTTCTAGTTGCAAGGAGGTGACAGCAGCGATTTTTCTCTCTGCTTTATATGCTTCAAAAGAGTTAAATATAGCCTGCCAAGGCTGAACTAGCCTTTTAGCCTTCTTATCTTTTCGAATGACCTCCCAAGCTAAACAATCTCCTAATTTTTTCCACTCCTCAACTGTAAAAAGCTCCTCAGGAGCAATAAAAAACCCTTTCTCCCTAGCATAATCTAACAACTTTAATAAATCCTTCTTATAATCTATTTCCACCTTTCGCTTTTCTAAAAAGCATTTAAATAAATCAAATGCCGCTTGTCCTGCCTGCTTGGCCATGTTTCCCCTTTTTTTTCAGTTTTTTTTTAAATTCGAAAACTAACGAAGGGGGGCAGCTCAGGACTCAAAACTTTATTGCGTGCACGCATAGACCATTGCAGCCTTTACCACAGTCGTGAGAACGCTGTCGGTGGTGTAACGGGACGGTGAGCCTCCGGAACGTGGAGAACCCAGGCACGGATACCAGACATATGCCTGCATACAGGAATCTTTGCCCTCCAAGTGCTGCAAACTTGGTGCTTCCCCGACTCGCTTACCTCCATGGTGCGGTGGACCAAGCCCCAAGGACTTAGGGGTCGGCTGCCACTTATCCGGTCCCTTGTTCAGGCGCCACTTGCGGGGGGACCTACCGGGGTGCGGATCCACTTTACGGAGGCGTCGGCGAGGGGATCAGCCAGACACAATCAATGTGATTGATAAAGCATAATCCAACTTTATTAAGAGCATCAGACAGTTTTATAGCCCAGAATAGCATAATCAGCATTATTCATATTAGTACAATCTTATTGGTTTTTGCTATGTACGCCTTCTATTATTATTGGTTATTGCAAGTGTGAGATAATCACGCCTACTGAATTTCTAGCCAAAAGGTATACGTGCTACCTCGCTGCTAGTCTTGGCTTCTACTTCCCTTAATCTTATACTTATTGGTATATTAGTGTCCATTTCAGGGTTATGCCTCGCTTCCTATGTGCCTTCCTAACAGCTAAGGCCTTGCTTGAACAATGGGTATATGTATTGCTTATCGACTAACTCTGCAATTCTGCTAGCTCCATTGCTTTTGCAAAAGCCTCAAGCACTGCTCTCAGCAAAATCTGCTTATGCTTACAATAAGGCTTTTAATGTCTGCCTAAAAGCAGGGCCTAGCTACTAACAGGAACCATTCCCCTGCAATAAGGCCTCTGCCAAGCCACATCCACAGTTATGTCCATGGCTTTCTAACCAATCCTCAACACATGACCACCTACATGGGACCGCTGCCAAAGGCAGCACTAACGCCAGCTATTCTGCGGGACATGGTGAGGCAGACACTGCTCGCGGCCATGTCAGAGCAAATGGCGGCCCTGCGTAAGGTGCCGCCGGGGAGCAGCCCCCCCATGCAGCCCGCACTGCCTGAGGGGGGCGGCCCCCCCGCCCTGGAGAGGCCGCTCGCTCCCGAGAAGGAGGTGCCATCAGCCTGCACCTCCACCGTGCCGGGGCCATCGCTCGATCCGCCTGCTGGACCAGCGCCACCCCCTGAAATGTGGGGGTCGTGCTGGCCCCTCCATCCGAGATGCTGGCTGACCCCGACCCACCTGCAGAGAGGGAGCTGTCGGCACCGGCCACCCCAGAGAAGGAGGGGGTGCCGGCTCCTCCCTCCTCTCCGATGTCGGAGATCGATCTGCCTGCCCAGGCAGGGTCTCGGCCGCCTGTCTCTGCGTCGGTAGAGGCAGGGCTGCCCTCTCCTTTTTTTCCCTCAGCCTTCTCGTTTGTTCGTCCGGAAGCGATGCCGACCCCAGGGCTGCTCTCGTCACCCAGAGGAGCTCTGCCCGCCTGTCCGGTCATGAACGGACCCCTCCCATTGGCATTTCCAGCTGCTTCGCCGCTCCCACCCTGTGCTGACAGCAACGGTGGCTTTGTCCTTTCTTTAGAGGGGTGTTGCAATTTGATAAACTGAGGTAGAAGAAGGATTCACATACCCTGACATCTTCCGGTTCATCCCAGAATTCCTACTATCCCCTGACCTTCCCTAAGTGACCTTGAAGCACCTTAGGGGCTTCTGTATTCTGATCCCTAAGCCCCCGTGTCCCTACCCCATTGGCTGGCAGCCAAAACCACTCCCCATTCCCCGTCCCCTGAAGACCAGATTCCCAGAGAGTCTCGGCCTCTTTCCAGCCATGTCACCGGCACAGAATAAACTACCCTGAAAGAGCCTCTTTGTATTCCTTATTCATCCATGCTAAAGATACTTTGTCTGATCTTATATTAATTAGGAAAAGGACACAGTAGCTTTAGCAGTTGGCGCCTGTCTGTTTGGGCTGTTTTGAACCCCGAATTAGCCTGAAGTTCGCAGTTTTAGGACTTTAACAGAGGCCGGTCAGGTGATACAACTTCCTCCGTGCTTGCAGCTGTTTTTTAACGGCTTTAAACACAGGAGGGTGAAGCGGAGAACTTCTTCGCATCTTCGGAGAAGCCGCTTTGGATTGGAACTTTTGCAGAGTTACAGCGAAACCGCGCTCCGTTTGGTAAGGTAACATATCCCTTCGGGGAGGTGGGAACCCCAAAGTTAGCCCCGAGGTACAGGGGAGGGGGGGTTTTTTTAAACGGATAGCCCGAAACTCGTGGGGGGTTTGTACCCGCGGGTGGGGAAGCGGCAGCAGCTCAGACGTGCAGCGGGCGACACGTGGCCGGTGTTGCGCAACCCGGCCCCAGTACACGTGTTTTGCCAGCGCTGCCTGGCGGGGTTACGCTGTGACCGTAAGCACAGGCGCCGGTGTGTTCCCTGCAGAGGGATCCGCGGGACCGTCTGTGTAGTCACAGCTGAGCCACGTGGTGAATAACAAAAGCCCAGCACCCCCATACTAACACACCAGGGTTTTGCAGCCAGCTGTTATTTTGTAACTTTTCTGCGAAAGACAGGGAATAGTGCTGTCTGTGTTTTAGAACATCGGAATGGGGGGGAATATTTCAGCACAACAAAAGAGTATTGTTACCCAGCTTAAAGAAATGCTAGATTTACAGGATTTTGTAATTTCTAAGAAACAGATTGGAAAGTTTGTTATTTGGTTGTCTCGAGAAATTACAGATTTTGATAAGCAAAATATCAAATCGGTTTTATTTTGGGACAGTGTTGGAGATTTATTAACTTCTAAAATACAGAAAGGTGATACCAATGCTGCTTTATTTTTGCCTATATTTTTAAATATTCACAAACACTTATCACAATTAGAGAACAAAGATCAACCACAGGAAAATTCTTTAAAATCCTCTTTACCTAATTCGGAACCTCCTGTCCCTGAATTAAAAGAGAAATCAGAAATACCTCAAGAAACTACTAATTCCAAAGATCCTCCAAAATACACTGAATTAGCACCCCCTAAACAACCTGATACAAACTTTTTGTATCCATGTCTCTCAGAACTCCCGTCTGAACACACTAATTTAGAACCTCAGCTTTCTTCGGTGCAAAGGGAAAAACCTGTGTTAAATCCTAACAATAACGTGCCTTTTTCTTCCAATAATCCGTTCCTGCATCCAATTCCCGTTTCTGCTCAATATCTTCCAGGTTTTTTTAATCCATTTTATCAGGCTTGTGTTTCCAGGCCGCATTGTAACTCTTTCACTAATACCGGGAGGGAGGAGAACCATGAAAGCTCTGGGAGTGCAGAGGCTGAGGGTGGGGGAGGGGAAGCACGTGTCTCAGCTACACAGCTACAGCCTGCAGAGGCACAGAACCAATTAACCCCTAACTTACCGATTAACCCTGAATCTAATATGATTTATCATGCTTTACCAGTAGAATATTTGGGGAAAAAGAATGGTAAAAGAACCTACCAACCATTATCATACCAAGATAAAAAAGAAATTTGTAAGGTACAAAGGGAATTTGGAAGGCAAAGTGAAATATTTAAGGGAATGATGAGAGCAACTTTTACATCAAATGAACTGGTTCTGCATGATTTAAAGGACCTTTTCAGGTGTTTGCTTACCCCAGATGAATATGAATTATGGTTTAATATTTGGAAACGTTCTTTGGGCAGTCTTTTGACAGAAATTCACAAAAATCCTGAACATGCTAAGGATGCTGATGATAATGAAATTACATTACAGCATTTATGTGGGGAGGGTGACATACATAGCCCTGAAAAGCAAACTCGGTTATCGTCTAGATTTATTTTGGATAAAGTTTGTGAAGTAGCGGAACAGGCCTTTATTAAATTGCCAACAGTTGAAGTAACTACTAGTTATGTTAATATTAAACAATATCCTTTTGAGAATTTTTTGAGCTTTATAGACCGTTTGAAGACGCAGGTGGAGCGCCAGGTGCATAATCCAGCCATGCAGGCAGAACTGATTAAGGAATTAGCAGAGAAAAACGCCAATCAAGCCTGCCGGAGGGTCATCCTAAGCCTGCCACTGTATCCAGAACCAACCCTAGCACAGATGATTGAAGCTTGCACCCGCAAAGCAGAGCTGTTCAGTACTCCTGAGAGGACTCCGGGTCCAGCACCTCCTAAGCCTCCAGCACCTGAACCACCACAGATGAGGAAGCAGCAGTTATCAGCGGAGCAGCTAAAGAAAATCACCTGTTTCCAGTGCCAGCAGCAAGGACATTTTGCTAGGGACTGTCCTCAAAACATGAAACAGAAAAAGATCAACAAACAAAAAAACTAGAACTGAGGCGCAGGCCTGCCATAAACACCATAGAGCGCCAGGATATAAATTCTGCAGGCTATACTGTAGCAAAAGCCTCTCTCTTAAAAGCGAAGGGGGAGGATGGGATGGACAATGTGGGTATAATAGATAATGCAAATGTTGAATGTTCTCTTAACAAAGACGGGCAGTTCTGCTACAGACTACCAAAGGTTTTCATTTCAGATCTGCTGAGTAGACGGTCATTACACTGGACATCTCAAGCTCCTTAATTGATATGTCAGTTTGCCACATGGAGAGTGAGTATTTTGTTGTGGGAGACACAGCACACACACCTGTAGAAATTGAAATAGCTCCTATGACCATGAAGGGAAAAATATCTGGTGTTATCATAATAGCTCGTTGTCCACAAGCACCTTTCTAAGTGAGTGACAAATTATAGCCCAAGCTCTTCCTATTCCAGCAAATATCACAGCAAAAGATAAATCACCAGAGGTTTACTGGGAAGAGACAGTGAAGGAGAACAAGCCTTCTCTGGCATGCAACATGACACATGGTTCAGACCATCTACATGTGAAGGGTGTTTTGGATACAGGCTCAGATGTAACCATAATACCTGAAAAGATGTGGCCATCACATTGGGAACTGCAACCTGTAGCAGGGCAAATTCAGGGTATTGGAGGGGTTAGATTGGCACAAATATCAAAACGCATTGTACAAATAGAGGGACCGGACGGCAGATTGGCCAGTGTACGTCCATTTGTAATAGATTACAAGTGTCCCTTGTGGGGAAGAGATGCCATGTCACAATGGGGAGTTAAAATGATAATTCCAAAAACTCCTCAGGATTTTTAGAAGCGGCCACCATGGAGTGCCAGGTCCGGAAGCTAACATGGCTAAGTGACACACCTGTCTGGACAACACAGTGGCCGCTAAGGAAAGAAAAGTTACAGGCACTTGAAAAACTTGTAGAGGAACAATTGGCAAAAAACCATATCGAAGAAACAACAAGTTCCTGGAATTCCCCAATTTTTGTAATAAAAAAACCAGGGACAGACAAATGGAGATTATTACATGATCTTAGAGAAATTAATGAAGTAATTCAGGACATGGGATCTCCTCAACCTGGGATGCCTTCTCCAACTATGTTACCTAGAGATTGGCAATTGGCAGTAATAGATATCAAAGATTGTTTTTTCCAAATACCACTTCACCCTGAAGATGCTCCTAGGTTTGCATTCTCAGTGCCATCATTGAACAGAGAGGCTCCAATGAAGAGATGCCACTGGAAAGTGCTTCCACAGGGCATGAAGTGTAGTCCTGCTATCTGTCAGTGGTATGTAGCTTCATTGTTGTCTCCTGTGCGTGCACAGAGAAGAGATGCCATTATACTACACTACATGGATGATGTGCTGGTGTGTGCTCCTGACAATTCCATATTTCAACACACGCTTGACCTAGTAGTTAAAGTTTTAACCTCTGCTGGATTTCAATTACAGGATGACAAGGTTCAAAGGATGCCTCCTTGGAAATATCTGGGACTAGAGATCACTGCCAGGACCATAGTTCCACAGAAATTAGAAATTAATTGTAATCCTAAAACTCTTGCAGATCTTCATTCCCTGTGTGGGTCGCTGAATTGGGTAAGACCTTGCTTAGGCCTCACTAATGAGGACTTACAACCCCTTTTCAATTTATTGAAAGGGGACAGAGAGCTGGTTTCTCCTAGGGAACTGACACCAGAGGCAAAGGCTGCAATTGGAAAGGTACAGAAAGCTCTGTCTGAAAGGCAAGCTCACCGCTATCAACCTGAACTGCCTTTCAAATTCATTGTTTTGGGGAAATTGCCACACTTACATGGTTTAATATTTCAGTGGATAGAGGGGCAGAGAGACTCACTCTTAATCATAGAATGGGTCTTCCTCTCCCACCAAAGATCCAAAACTATTACACAGCCACAGGAACTTATGGCTCAGTTGATTCAAAAAGCAAGGATGAGGCTGAGTGAACTGTCTGGGTGTGATTTCACATGCATACACCTGCCAATTAAACTTTCTGGGGAGGGAAAGAATTCTCCTGAAAGGCTAACAAAAGAGATGTTTGAGCATTTGTTGCAGAGCAATGCCAGCCTCCAGATATCTCTGGACAGCTACACAGGACAGATATCTGTTCACAGCCCAGCTCATAAGTTGTTCAATGAGGAATTCCACCTCATACCTCGTGAGAAGAGGAGCAGAACACCACTCGAGGCACTCACAGTATTCACAGATGCATCAGGGAACTCCCACAAGTCGGTGATGGCTTGGAGAAATCCACAGACTCAGCTTTGGGAAGCTGATGTTGAGTTTGTGGAGGGGTCACCCCAGATTGCAGAGCTGGCAGCCGTGGTAAGAGCCTTTGAGAAATTCTCAGAACCTCTAAATCTGGTAACAGACTCTTCGTATGTCGCTGGGGTGGTGTCCAGAGCGGAGCAGGCAGTGCTCAAAGACATTGATAATGAGCAGCTCTTTAGGCTGTTATCAAAACTAATCTATTTGGTTTCACACAGAGAACATCCCTTCTATGTGATGCATGTGAGGTCGCATACAGATTTGCCAGGTGAGATCACAGAAGGGAACCGTATGGCAGAGACCTTAGCAGCTCCAGCAGAAAAGGCATGCCTTCCTGACATCTTCCAACAGGCAAAGCTGAGCCATCAGCAATACCACCAGAATGTACCAGGTTTGGTCCGTCAACTCCAGATAACACGGAGTCAGGCCAGGGCCATTGTCGCCACCTGTCCCAGCTGTCAGCTCCAGGCCATGCCATCGCTGGGTATGGGGGTTAATCCCAGGGGCCTTGGCAGCTGTGAAGTGTGGCAGACAGACGTCACACACATTCCTAGTTTTGGACGCCTAAAATATGTTCATGTGAGCATAGACACATATTCAGGTGCAGTTTATGCGTCAGCTCATGCAGGGGAAAAGGCAGTACATGCAAAACAACACCTAGTACAAGCCTTCTCAGTTTTGGGGATCCCTAGAGAAATAAAAACAGATAATGGCCCAGCTTATACTTCCAAGGAGTTCCTGGAATTCATCCAGCAGTGGGGAGTTATACATAAAACAGGCATTCCACACTCCCCTACAGGCCAAGCTGTGATTGAGCGCACACACCACACACTCAAACAGGTTCTAGCTAGACAAAGCAGTTCTACTGTGTGGATGTCTCCCCAGCAAAAGCTCTGTAAAGCATTGTTTACAATCAATTTCTTAAAGTGTTCATTTGAAAATATGAGTCCTCCTGTGGTTCGTCATTTTAACAGCAGTAAACAGTTTAAATTGTCTCAGCATCCACCAGTTTTGATTAGGGACCCAGAAACATGGGAAACCAAAGGTCCCTATGAACTCGTAACCTGGGGAAGGGGTTATGCATGTATATCAACTCCCTCAGGACCTAGATGGATTCCTCAGAAATGGGTAAAGCCTTTTGTCCCCAAAACTCCAGCTACAGCCGAAGGAGATGAGAAGCAAGTAACCTTTGCTTCCAAAAGAAGATGCCGCAGAGGAAAAGGAAACAAAAACTTCATAAACGAATACCCTCAAGCAGACAAGGACTCATAACATGTTTTAAAATGTTTGTTTTTCTTTTTAGAAAAAAGCTACCCTCGAGTTAACCCTGTGAAGAACCCCATCCAAGTTGTCTTCTTGTTAGCTTTGAACAGTTTCGCAGCTGCGTGGATCGTCCCTCAGCCACGTCAGAACATCTGGGTAACCCTGGCACAGACACTCAAACAGGAAAACATATGTCTGTCCACTGCAGCAGCAACAGATCCTATGTCCACCTGCCTGGTAGGAGTCCCACTTAAAGTTAGTGAGTATTTAGGCAGCTTTGACATACACTTGCCTAATAAATCACCTGAACCATTCACTATTTCACCTAGGCAGTCAGCACAGATCATAGGTAATCCTGTAAAGGACTTGCTGCCAAAATTACCCAAGGCAAACCAGGAACCCCAAGAGTTAGAACTGCTTGGTTCCTACCCAGCAACATACTGCATTCATTTCAAAGATTATCCAACACTCACTGACACAAAAGGCTTTCATCTCATCCGACAATTTCGTAAGGAATTTATGGCCATAAAGCGGTGTACTTACACAAACCATATTCCAGCTAAAGATCCAGTTCATACAAGTCCCAAAATTCTACCAAAGGGATTGTTTTTAATTTGTGGGGACCGGGCGTGGGCAGGGATTCCTTCTAATCTGCTAGGGGGACCATGTACTATAGGGCGGTTGTCCTTGTTAGCACCCAACAAAACCTTAATTAGTGATTGGACACACAAAAGCAAATCTGGTAATAAAATACAAAAAAGAAGTGCAGATAATCGGGACCCAAATTGTGATGCAGAAATTTTCCATTGGGCAAAATCAAAAAGAATTGCTGTGTCTGTATTTCTTCCATGGGTTGCAGCAGCAAAAGCTCTGGGTGAATTAGGTCACCTGGAGTGTTGGGTAGTTAAACAAGCAAATTTAACTTCAACTGCCATCAGTTCCCTCCTAGAAGATGAAGAAGTAACCAGGCAGGCAACACTACAAAACCGTGCTGCAATAGATTTTCTCCTATTACTACATGGACATGAATGCCAGGAGTTTGAAGGGCTTTGCTGCATGAATCTGACTTCAAAGGCTCCTGATGTCCACGCTGCTCTGCGAGATATGAAGCACCTGATTGGACAAGTGAAACAAGAATCAGAAGACTGGATTAATGAACTGTTTAAGGGCTGGGGGTTTTCTGGGTGGTGGACTTCCATAGTCAAAACTATTATGTTGCTTGTTGTTATTCTTTTCCTTGTAGCTATGGCATTTGGGATCATACGTCATTTAATATTTAAGGCCATTAATGGAATCATTTCTTCTACCTCAGGAGACAATCATATAGAATTGACTAATATAAGACAGTCTAACTCTCCCACTCATCTCAAATGGTGGTCAAAATAAAAATTCGGACTAGAATTAGTTAAAAGTCATCCCCCTACTTAAAAAACAAAAAACGGGGAGATGTTGTAATTTGATAAACTGAGGTATAAGGAAGGATTCACATACCCTGACATATGTTCCGGTTCATCCCAGAATTCCCACCCCTCTTCCTACTGTCCCCTGACCTTCCCTGGTGATTTTGGAGCACCTTAAGAGTTCCTGTATTCTGATCCCTACTCCCCTGTGTTCCTATCCCATTGGCTGGCAGCCAAAACCACTCCCCATTCCCCTTCCCCTGAAGACCTGATTCCGACAGGGGCTCTCCCTCTTTCCAGCCATGTCACCGCCACGGAATAAACTAAACTGAAAGAGCCTCTTTGTATCCCTTTTTCATCCATGCTAAATATACTTTGTCTGATCTTAGGTTAATTAGGAAAAGGGCACTGTATCATTTAGCAGATCTCCAAGGTCTTTTCCAGCCTGGCTGATTCTGTGATTCTCTGAAACCACGCCTGTAGCAGTTGCAGGATGAGCCCTGGGCCTCCTCTTCAGAAGGTCCAGCAGCCCAGGCCCCCCAGCTTCTCCACACAGCCCCAAAGCCCATCCTGTCAGTCCTGCAGAGCCTCTCCAGCCCCTCCTCACTGCCCAGAACTGGGAGCCCCACACCCAGACACAGCAGCCCAGATGTGCCCCCATGGCCTGTGGTGCCTCGGGCAAGGGAGCAGCATGAGGCACTGCAGGACCCTGCAGACAATTCCTGAAGCACTTGTAGGATTATCCTGCTCCCCAAGGGATGTTCCCATGGTGCCAACTCAGGAACTGAAATGGGGAGTGGGGCCAGAGAGGAAAGGGCAATCAGGGATGGCTGTTGGAAGGGGAGGAGACAGGAATGGGCAATAGGAAGAAGCTTTTACCAGGAAGAGGAAAGAAAGCAGAGGTGAAGGAAAGGAAATGCTCAGGACCTTTCGGGGTGGTGGCCAGGCAGCCCTGGCTGTGAGCTACAACTTCTGCAGTGGGACAGGAAACTCACAGCTCATGGGAACAAACTTTCTGACTGACTTCAGAGGCCCTGACAAACCTGAGTGGCTTCCCTCCCGTGCCCCAGCCCTTGCTGGCCCCAGGGGCTCTCCCAGTCCATCCCAGTCTCTACCAGTGTCCTCACAGTCTCTCCCAGTGTCACCAGAGTCCCTGCCACTTCCTCTCAGTCCACAGCCATTCCATTCCAAGTCCATCCCAGTCCTTCTAACTCCACTCCCAGACCTTCACCCTCACCCCCAGTGCTCTCCCAGTGCCCTTCCAAATCTCTCCCCTCGCTCCCAGTGCCCCCTCCAGTCCCTCCCAGTCCATTCCAAGTGCTTTTCACTCCAACCCACACTTCACCCTCTCTCCCATTGCCCCAGTCTAATCCACTCACTCCCAGTGTTCCCCCAATCTCCAGTTCCATTCCCAGTCCCTCTCAGTGCTGCTACACCAGCCCTCCCCCATCTCTCCCAGTTCCCTCCAGCTGATCCCAGTGTGTCCTCACTCTCTCCCAGGGCCTCCCAGCATCTCCATCGTGCTGTGGCCCTCAAGCTCCCAGCCAAGCCCTGGCTGCCTGCTCTGCTCTGTGATGGATTTCTACCCTGCCCAGATGCAGCTGAGGCGGTTCCAGAGCCAGCAGGTGCTCTCGGGACCTGTAGTGGCCACTCACCTGGTCCCCAGTGGGGATTGGACCCACCAGCTCCTGGTGCTGCTGCAAACGCCCCCCCAGTGTGGGGTCACCTCCAGCTGCCAGGTGGAGCACGTCAGCCTGGAGCACCCCCTGAGCCAGCACTGGGGCACAGCCTGGCCCCCACAGTGCAGGGGAGTGGGGAGGCAACCGGTGACTCATCAGAGCTGCTCTCCCTGATTGGCTGAATCTTCTCCATCGCATTGTCTGATTGGCTGAGGAGAGGCCCAGGAGTTGAGAAAAGGAACAGGAGAGATCCCGCCCCAAGCACCAAACGGGAACAACAGACCCAGCCTGGGCACAGGGAGGGAATTTATTACCAACTAAATCACAGCAGGACAAGGTGAAGGGAGAGAAATCTCTCCAACCCCTTCCCCCCACCCAACAGGGATCACCAGGACCACAAATCACCAGGGCTCTGCCCAACAGGGGTCACTGGGGATCATCCAACACCGATCCTCCCATGGGGGATGGTGCTGGAGCAGAGCACGAAGCTCTTCCCACACTCGGGGCACTCACAGGGCTTCCTTAGTGGAGCCTCCGTTGGTGTCGGGTCAAGTTTGAGCTGTCTGAGAAGCTCTTCCCACACTCAGGACACTCGTAGGGCCTCTCCCCAGTGTGGATGCGCCGATGGACAGTGAGGGTGGAGTTTTGCTGGAATCTCTTCCCACAGTCGGGGCAGCGGAAGGGCCTCTCCTCTCTGTGAATCCGCTCATGTCTGAGGCGATCGGAACTGGTCTGAAACCTCTTCCCACACTCAGGACACTTGTAGGGCCTCTCCCCAGTGTGGATGAGCTGGTGTCTTCTCAGGTCGGAGCTTTGCCCAAAGCTCTTCCCACATTCCAAGCAGGTGTAGGGCCGTTCCCCTGTGTGGATCACCTGGTGCCGCATCAGGTTGGCGCTGTGACTGAAGCTCTTCCCACATTTCCCACACGCATAAGGCTTTTCTCCAGTGTGGGTCACCTGGTGCCGCAACAGGTCAGTGCTGTCTCTGAATCCCGTGCCACATTTCCCACACTCGTAGGGCCGCTCACCAGTGTGGATAATCTGGTGCCGGATCAGCCAGGAGCTGCAGCTGAAACCCTTCCCACATTCCAAGCACTTGTGGGGCTTCTCCCCTCCATGAGGCTTCTCCACCAGCTCTGAGCTCTGCCTGCATCTCCGGCCGCCTTCCCGGCTCAGGGAGGGTCTTTTCTCCTCGCAGCTGCCTGGGCTGGGTTTGCAGCCCCTCCTCCTGAGGGATCTCCGGGGCTTTTCTGCCTTCTCCATCCCCCACACTTTGGGAATGAAAAATCCTGGTTTGGGAAAAAAACAACAGGTGAGCTCCATGGACTGGGAGTACCTCCTTTCCCAAGTTCATCCCAGGAAATCATTGGGCAACTTGCTTCTGTAAGAACCTCCCAAACACCAAGATTCAGACTCAAAATCCTCCTGTCTTGTTTTGAAAGGGACGTGTCTGCTAAGAAAGGCAGGAGCCTCTCTTTGAAGGGGGAATGTAAACCCCCGCCCTCCAAATTATTATAATTTTGAATTTAAGGGGCCCTAAGGCAAAGATTCAGGAATAGGAAGAAGAGTTCTTTACTAGGAAAATTAAAATACAAATACAGTACTACACAGAGAAAAGAACAAACCCAAAATACTTACCAAGTCAGAATACAACTTGACACGCTGCCAGTCAGGGTGCTGGTAGCAGTCTGATTAGATGGTAGCTGCAGTCCTCCTCAGTTTTTATCCAGGTAGGAAAGGCTTGGCTCCTCCCCCTGGCTGGAGCATCTCCCAATGGGGTGATGTTATTTTATCAGTCATGCTGTGGGACTCAATAGCCCCTTAACAGATGGTATCGCCCTGGAGGAAAGATGGGTTGAGGAAAAGATAAAGATGACTGCCCCACCTGGTTTTAACAGATGGCCCATTAGCAGATAATATCTCCCATGGAGATAAGGTTCACTGCCCCACCTGGTTACAACAGATGGTGATACAATGCATACTTATGGTCACATCCTGTACTGCAACCTAAGACAAAATTTTATTCTGAATTTTATTATTCCTTTAGATTTTAAATAAAAGTTTCCTTTGCACCCTTTACGTTTTAAGCCTGCATTGCTTTTGCTCCTAATCTAATCTCACAAAAGGAAATGAGTGTATTGAAATTGACAAATAAAAACCACTACACCACCTTACTTCTGCTACTCACTTCATTTTAGAAACTTAGTTGTCTTTCTCCTGTCTCAATTCAATAGTGTTCCTTGTTCTCTTCTTCCAAATCCTCTTTCTTTTCTTTCCCCACAGGTATCACTGGAACCTACTCCTTCCTGAGCATGCAGACTGGCAAGGAAATTCCAGGAAGCAAAAGTGGAGGCCAAGGGCATTGCAGAAGGGGTTCCCTTCAGCCAGACACACAGCAGCAATTGCCAGGAGTTGTCCCTTCCCAGCCCACGGCTTTAAGGATGCTGTGGTGGCACCAAAGCAGAAGACGCTTGGTGCTCTGATGGAACAGGTTCCTCCAGAAGAAAAGGTGTTGTTCCCATGTGCAGGAACTCTGAGGTACCAGCAGTGGAGGAGCAGGGTGAGGAAGATCTCCAGCCTTGGGATATTTCTGCAAGAGCCTTCACCCCTGGCAGAGCCTTGGTGAGAGCTGCCAGAGTGCAGAGGGAGGCAGCCCTTTGGACAGGCGTCCCTGCTCCCTCAGAGCCACGGCTGTGAGACAAACTGCCTCATCCCTGAGGATGCAGATGGGCAGGAAATGCCTGGAAGTAAAAAGGGGAGCCCAGCCGTGTCCAAGAAGCTGTTCCAGAGGCAAGTGTCCCAGCAGGAAGTGTCCTGGAGCCACTTGTGTTCAGCCACTCAATATCCCATGCTCTGCCATGGAGGAGGGGACAGAGAGCCTGGAGGGAGCATGTCCAGGAGAGCTGAACAGACTGGACAGAGGGATATTCTGGGTGCTGGGAGCACCTGGATGTGGGAGCAGCCAGCTCCTGCTGCCTTTTGGTGGTGCCTGAGCAGGGCTGTGACGATGCCAGGGACATCCTGCAGTGACATCTCCCCTGTCCGTCTGGGCGTGCGCTCGGTCCCAAAGCTCACCCTGATCCTGAGCTCAGTCTCACTCCATGCTGAGACACACTCACGGCCCCGGATTTAATCTCATCCCAGTGCCAGACTGGTGCAGCCCCAGAGCCAACCTCAAGTCCAGGCCTAAGGGAAATGGTACATTCAGCCTTAACCCCAATCCCAGCTCTAATCTAAAACCCAGCCCTAACGGCAAAGCCCAGTCCCAATTTCAGCCCCTTGCAAATGCTCAGCCCTAAACAAAATGCCATGTCCAGCTCTAAGCCCCAATCCAGCCCCAGCTGCAACTCTAAGCCCAGCCT
The DNA here is from genome assembly GCA_030060385.1 of Muscicapa striata striata. Classification (NCBI taxonomy): domain Eukaryota; kingdom Metazoa; phylum Chordata; class Aves; order Passeriformes; family Muscicapidae; genus Muscicapa; species Muscicapa striata. Next base: position 24,978 of record JAREIS010001136.1, read on the forward strand.
CCATGGCAGTCTCAAGCTCTAAGTGCAGCTTTGAGCGCCAGCCCACACTCCAATGCCCCTTTAGCTTGAACTCCCAAACTCAGCCCCAATTCCTGCCCTAAGGCCAACACCATTCTTGGACCTAAGCCCAAAGGCAATCCCAGTTGCACTCCCTAGCCCAAGCCTGGCTCTAAGCTCAAGGCTACTGTGATAAATATATTACAGTGTTTGCTTTAACAATTGCTAGAAGCAATACTATGTGTTTTATATGGTTGACTTTTGTAAAAGAAGTTTTGCTAAAGTTGAGAGATCTTTTGAAGTGAATGTTGTGTTGTGATACCAATGCTGAAGAATTGTTTTAATGTTAACATTTAACCAATGAAGGAATGGAAAGCTGTTGAATGTAATGAAAAGTAACAAATTATCAGGATTGGGACAACTGCACACGGTTGAAAAAGGTGGGATGTGGGAGGAACTGTGTTAAAATGTTTGAATGTGTCTCTAAAACACAGCCTCCTTTTTGTCCTCATTGTCCCATCTGCATCTGCCTCTCCCTTTCCCCACTGGCTGAGGTACTTGGAAGGTTCAGACATCCTGATCCACCCACTGCATGTCCCCCTTAATATGCACCCCTACTATGATATTAATTTCACTGCTTTGACTCCCTCCTCTTCTCATTTTTGTCACTGCCTGCTGTGTCTCCTTAGACAAGAGATCACCTCAGGAGGACATGAATGGTCTGGAATTTGGGTTTTTCCCAATTGCCGCTGAAGAGAGGCTGGAGGAGGCTGTTACATGCTGCTGAGACAAAGAGAGCAGGGGTCTCCTCTAGGAGCCTCCCCTGAGGCTGCGGGGACCAATCAGAGACCTGGGTTGGTGATTGACAGCCCAGGAAACCAATTAGAACGCTGTTTCACTTTTACGAATCACAGGAAAGAAGTTAGTTTTGGTGTCTTTTTTTTTCAGTGGGGAGGAGAGAGGAGCTGGCAGGGGCTCCGGGTCCCAGCATGGGGCCCGGCCCGGGCTGAGCCCCGGGAGGGAGGAAGGGCCCAGCCCGGGATTACTCCCGCCCGGGAAGGCCCCGGAGTGGACTCGGCTCTGACCCGGCCCGGCCCGGCACGGGCGAGGACAGCCTGGACTCGGGAATGCCCCGGAGCGGCTTCGGACTCGTGGGAGAGCCCGGCTCGGCCCGGCTCGGCCCGGCCCGCCCGGCTCGGCTCGGCTCGGCTCGGCCCCCAGCCCCGCACAGCCCCGGCGGGCTCGGCTCGGCTCGGCCGCCCGCCCGCCCCCGCGCGGCACGGCTCGGCTCGGTTTTCCTGCTCCATCTGGCATGGCCAAGCGTTCTGAGAAGTGGCCCCCCAGATGGCCACGTAGCTTCTTCACTGTCTGGATACAGACCCCAGCTGAGCACGCAGCAGAGGGAGGTCCAGCCATCTCCACCTGGTCCCCTGGTGGCCACGTTTTTTTTCCAGCGTGGCTTCAGCATGGCTACTTCACTTTCTGGATACAAGTTTAACTTTAAGTGCCTGGATAAGACTCTAGATCTCCTGAGCTCCCCAGAATGAAAGGAATAAAGCAAGAAAAATTACAGAAGTCAGTGAAATGAAGATATAGTTCCTGATGGAAGAGATTGAAGAGATGCCACTGATAAGTAGCTGAAAACTTTTTTTTTTTGTGGGCTTAAGGGGACTATGACTTTACTAAAATTCCTTTAAACTGTGAAATATACTTGGGGAGGCTAGGTGCTTGAGATGAAGACTTATTTTTTTGCTTCAGGGAAATGAAGCTCTCTCTGTTTTGGGACTGGAATATGAACAGAGACATTTGATAGAGAAAGAGATGAAGAGACTTTTGTGTTTTTGGCAGCCTGCCTTTAAAATGACACCCCATGTGTTTTTCAGCAACCCATATACAGCTCTGGAAGGACTGTAAAAATGGGAGGAAAAAAATCATAATTTGTAGTTTCCGGGTGGGTGCAGATTATGAGAGTGAGACACCCTCTAAGCCTAAACAAAAAGAAGGAGCTTCTCTCTCTTGATTGAACTGAAACGATTATTTAAGTGAACAACTGACCGAAGTTTTTTTTTCTGTATGTTGCTGGTATGAGGAAAGGGGGAGGAGGGAATAATCTAGAAATCTCAATCTGAATTGTTTTGTGTTGTTAATAAATTTCTAGTTCCCTGTTTAAGCTTTGAGCCTGCTTTGTCTTTACTCCTAAACTCGATCCCCAAAAGAAATTAAATATATTAAAATTGGCAAACCCCAGTCACACCGTGACACCACCAAATTCTCCCACTGACCACACACACTGCACACACTGACCACCCCTAATGGCCACACCCACTGACAACACCCACTGACCACCCCAATGACCACACCCACGGACCATACCTGTTGAGAAAAGACAAAGGATTCTGCACAATTCAATGTGAATCAACAAAAGTCACTTATTGTGCCTCTAAACGTTGTTTATATATACTTCTTATTTTTGATTACACAGTCAAGCATTATTTTATTGGTTGTTCCGCTTCGTCCATGCATCTTTTAATTGGTAGCTCTGTATTGTCTATGAGACAAGCGTCTTTTTTCTTCATCTAAGTGGTTGATACACAAGTGTCATTTTACTCAGGCTGACACCCCTTTGTTGGTCAGCAACTTTCTGCTTCTTCTTTCTTCTTACAACATCAGTTTTTTTACCCACAGATATGACCTCTTTCGGAAGATTAGGCTGGTTCATTTAGTACATGACCATTTTTCTGTAAATATGATGGTGCACAATAAAGTTACCTCTATTACAGCTGGTGAAGAAATAGCAGAGTTTAGGAGTCAATGTAACCACTGAATTGATGAGGGAGTACACGTGGAGCCCTTTCACTCAGCTTCCAGAAAAGTAACCATGAAGATGCATCCAGACCTGGGGGAGAAGCCCTAACTGTTTGCAAGGACTATGCACAAAAATTCTGCTTTGTGAAGGTTTTGTGCAGCTTTTCTAGTTTGTAAAGTGTAGTGTGTGTTGCTCAGAAATTCAAGGCTTATCTCCCTTCAGTCTGCTCTCAAGGCAAGATGTTCATGGTCCGCTGAGAATTCCACCTCCCTGGCACCAGAGAGAACTCAGGACAGGACAGATGTCCAGCCTGGGTTATCTCAGAATTCCTGAGAGGGGGAAGATGCCCTGAGTTATGGCCCCAGCTGATGGACAGAACAGATGAGCTCTGCTGTGCCATAGGGAAAGTCCTGCTGCAGGAACCTCATGGAACCACGGGTGCGTTGTGACATTGTGATACCTCATGGAACGAAGGAGACCTTGGTGACACCAATGAACCTCATGGAACCAGGGGTCCGTTGTGGCACTGCAAGGCCTGAAGGAACCAAGGCGTTCAAAGGTCTCAAATATTCCTTGCATGGCTCTGCCTTGGGGAAGGAGAACCTCCTTGGTGACACTTGGGCTTGGCACACACTTGAGGAGTGTGTCTGTTTTCCATGGGGAAGCTCAGGAGTTTCAGATTGCTTCAAAAGAACCAGGAAACCCCTGTTTACCCTGGAGAACTCAGCCAGTTCTCCAAGCAAAGCAGGTCCCAGGTGAGTGAGGACAGACAGGATGGGGTTGGGGAATGTGGAGCAAGGTTATTCACATGGGGTCAGACCTCAAGGCACAGCTTCTCTAAACAGGGAACATCTCTTGAGGAAGGACCCTGGACCACTATCAATCACTGAGGGCTGCAATCACCTTTGCTCTAAAGAGAACAGTAATAAAATGCACCCTTTAAAATAGGAATGAGTGTTTCTTAGAAGCTCTTTGAAATATGAATTGAAAACAGTCGTAATGAACTGAACTGCACTCAGGAGCCAGTCCACCCGACACAGCACAAAAGGGGCTTTAAGTCCTCTTGGGGGTGGGGCTGGGGTCCCTGTGCACGTCCCTGAGAGGGGGTTGAAGAAACCTCTCAAGAATTCAAAGTCAGATGCAAACCCAAAATT